>JAFMTC010000869.1:103002-140568 GCA_018845635.1 Nicrophorus orbicollis | reverse complement strand
TTTGAAATGTTATATAACTTGTTAAATTGATGGAATCAAAGGAAAGTGTTAAATATATTGAATGATATACATGTTAAATTGAAGAGAAAACTTGAAAATGTGTGGATTCAATGAAGTTTCATGTTTGAAATGGTATATAACTTGTAAAATTGATGGAATCAAATAAAGTGTTAAATATATTTGATGATATACACGTGAAATTGAAGAGAACTTGAAAATGTGTGGATTCAATGAAGATTCATGTTTGAAATGGTATATAACTTGTAAAATTGATGGAATCAAAGGAAAGTGTTAAATGTATTGAATGATATACATGTGAAATTGAAGAGAAAATACGAAAATGTGTGGATTCAATGAAGATTCATCTTAGAAATGTTATATAACTTGTAAAATTGAAGGAAAGAGTTAAATATTTTTGATGATATACATATGAAATTGAAGAAAAAACACGAAAATGTGTAGAATCATCAAAGATTCATGTTTGAAATGTTATGTAACTTGTAACATTGAAGGAATCAAAGGAAAGGGTTAAATATATTGAATGATATACATGTTAAATTGAAGAGAAAACTTGAAAATGTGTGGATTCAATGAAGTTTCAAGTTTGAAATGTTATATAACTTGTAACATTAATGGAATAAAAGGAAAGTGTTAAATATATTGAATGATATATATGTGAAATTGAAGAGAAAACACGAAAATGTGTGAATTCAACGAAGATTCTTGTTTGAAATGTTATATAACTTGTAAAATTGAAGGAATCAAATGAAAGTGTTTAATTTATTGAATGATATACAAGTAAAATTGAACAGAAAACATTAAAATTTGTGGAATCATCAAGGATTTTTGGTTGAAATGTTATGTAACTTGTAAAATTGATGGAATCAAAGGAAATAGTTAAATATATTTGATGATATACATGTGAAATTGAAGAGAAAACACGAAGATGTGTGAATTCAATGAAGATTCATCTTAGAAATGTTATATAACTTGTAAAACTGAAGGAAAAAGTTAAATATTTTTAATGATATACATGTGAAATTGAAGAGAAAACACGAAAATGTGTGGAATCATCAAAGATTCATGTACAAATAACTTGTAAATTCTATGTAATGAAATGTAATAAATTACACAATTATAAAGAATGAATAGTAAAGCAATGATGCAAAAAGCTATTGTTAGATGATGCTGAACTCGAGGGACAACAAAAAAAAGTTGTAAAACAGAAAAGAAAATACAGGTTTTGTTCTTACTGTAACGTTCTGCTTTTCCTTCCATTGTGTTTGCACTGTTTCTTTGCATAATGCCATAATGTCGGGCTCCGTCCATCGTCTGTTGAACTCGAAAATACCGACATTTTCGCGTCCAGAAGCGCGAACTGCCTCCGATAATTGCCCTTTTATTTAACGTGCTTTCAACAGTCCAAATATTTGCTAGAAGCCTGCATACTCCACTTCACTCCACATACACACCACTATATTCTTAAACGATGTTTGGATAATTAACAGTTACTTATCTTCCGTTTTTTTTTTACTCATTGCTTTAACTGTAACTGAATTCCTGCAAAATGTGTATATTCCTTTTCACATAAAATTTACATTACAAACGTCGATGAATATCGTATTCAGAACAAAGAAAATCAGATAAATTTGTTAAATTATGCTTGAATTTCTTGTTCAGAAAATTGGAACTTTCAGAACAAAGAAAATCAGATCTATTTGTTAAATAATGCTTGAATTTCTTGTTCAGAGATTTGGAATTCTCATAACAAGCAAAATCAGAAGCATTTGTAAACTATGCTCAACATTTGTTCTGAGATTTGGAATTGTCATAACGATCAAAATCAGATCAATTTGTGAAATAATGATTGCATTTCTTGTTCAGAGATTTGGAATTTTCAGAACAAAGAAAATCAGATCAATTTGTGAAATAATGCTTGCATTCCTTGTTCAGAGATTTGGAATTCTCATAACAAGCAAAATCAGAACCATTTGTAAACTATGCTCAACATTTGTTCTGAGATTTGGAATTCTCATAACGATCAAAATCAGAACCATATGTGCTCAAGTCTTGTTCTGAGCCTTGAATGAGAATTCACTATGCTTTAATCATTGAATACTGCAAGAAACTTTCTTAAACGATGTTAAAAATTGGTCAATTGATTTACTATTTTCTTTTCAACAAAGTTACGTAATGTTTAAGTGAAGATAAAAGGCGTTTTATAATTGTGTCATATAGTCGAACACTTTCCACATGTTCTCTTGTAATTGTTGGAAATCAATCAAGGAAATGGTCTCTGCAAATGAGAATCTAAATTGGATTGGTATGATGCAACACGATTGTTAATAACACTGATTGTACGAATCGATTTACCGACGACCATTATTATTAACGTTAATTGAACAAACTAGTAAACAGGTAGAATTTCCACCCAGCCGCAATTTTCTCCACGATAAACACCAATTACATTTCCATTACGACGGTCACTTATTGATGAATCGCTTTACGGTTTTTCTCGCTCCAATCTGGTTTCGCAATGCGCGTTTCCTCCGTCTTCTGCACCTTCCCCAAAAGGAGCAGAAGACGTGTGGCAACAGATTTAACAGTAATCGGTGAAGGTTCTTCGCGGATTGACCGGAAATTGAAGAGCAGACGTCTGGCTCCGATCTAAACGGAATTTGTTCGAGAAATTGATGTGAATGGGCTCCTCCGAAGTATTTAGACGGGCTTTTGCTGTGGAATGAAAACAAACAGCTCTTCGCTCCACTCCAGATTCATCTCAAAACACTGTCAGATTTTGTTTGCTCTTTGATAATATTTCATTTCGATTTCAAATAGTTTCTTGCATGTTTTCACATATGAAATTGAGAATTACTCAAAAAATAAACAAATACTTTAAATTATTTTACGTACAAATGTTCCTAAAACTCTTTTACAACATATAATAATGATGGATTTGTTGAGTATTTTACTGCGTTTTCCAAGCAAAATGTGTACATGAATTGATATTATTTACATTACGTAAATTTTGAATACAAAATATTGAAATAACCTGCATTTTAAGTGGCATTTTTTCATACAAATTCTCTTATAAATGTGTCTAAATTTCTGATTTTAAGTGTATTTTACTGCATTTTTCAATCAAAATTTTTGCATGAATTGATCTACTAATATCAGTAGAATGAGGGAAAGAAATCTTATGTAAATTATGGATATGAAATATAGAGAAAAACCGCATTTTAAGTAACATTTTTATCGTACAAATTCTCTTAAAATATGTCTAATTTCTGATTGATTTTGAATGTGTTTTACTGTATTTTTCAAGCAAAGTTTTTGCATGAATTGATCTACTAATATCAGTAGAATAAGGGAAAGAAATCTTATGTAAATTATGGATATGAAATATAGAGAAAAACCGCAATTTAAGTAACATTTTTATCGTACAAATTCTCTTAAAATGTGTCTAAATTTCTGTTTGATTTTGAGTGCGTTTTACTTCATTTTTCAAGCAAAATTTGTGCATTCATTGACTTGCTGATATCTGTAGAATTAGGGAAAGAAATGTTATGTAAATTATGGATATGAAATATAGAGAAAAACCGCATTTTTGGTAACATTTTTATCGTACAAATTCTCTTAAAATGTGTCTAAATTTCTGATTGATTTTGAGTGTGTTTTACTGCATTTTTCAATCAAAATTTGTGCATACATTGACTTGTTGATATCTGTAGAATTAGGGAAATAAATCTTATGTAAATTATGGATATGAAATATAGAGAAAAACTGCATTTTAAGTAACATTTTTATCGTACAAATTCTCTTAAAATGTGTCTAAATTTCTGATTGATTTTGAGTGTGTTTTACTGCATTTTTCAAGCAAAATTTGTGCATGCATTGACTTGCTGATATCTGTAGATTTAGAGAAAGAAATCTTATGTAAATTATGGATATGAAATATAGAGAAAATTACATTTTAAGTAACATTTTTATCGAACAAATTCTCTTAAAATGTGTCTAAATTTCTGTTTGATTTTGAGTGCGTTTTACTGTATTTTTCAAGCAAAATTTGTGCTAACATTGACTTGCTGATATCTGTAGAATAAGGGAAATAAATCTTATGTAAATTGTGGCTATGAAATATAGAGAAAAATCGCATTTTAAGTAACATTTGTATCATACAAATTCTCTTAAAATATGTCTACATTTCTGTTTGATTTTGAGTGTGTTTTACTGCATTTTTCAAGAAAAATTTATGCATGTATTGATCTACTAATATCTGTAGAATTAGGGAAAGAAATCTTATGTAAGTTATGGATATGAAATATAGAGAAAAACCGCATTTTAAGTAACATTTTTATCGTACAAATTCTCTTAAAATGTGTCTAATTTCTGATTGATTTTGAGTGTGTTTTATTTCATTTTTCAAGCAAAATTTGTGCATTCATTGACTTGCTGATATCTGTAGAATTAGGGAAATAAATCTTATATAAATTATGGATATGAAATATAGAGAAAAACCGCATTTTAAGTAATATTTTTATCGTACAAATTCTCTTAAAATGTGTCTAAATTTCTGATTGATTTTGAGTGCGTTTTACTGCATTTTTCAAGCAAAATTTGTGCATGCATTGACTTGCTGATATCTGTAGAATTAGGGAAAGAAATCTTATATAAATTATGGATATGAAATATAGAGAAAAACCGCATTTTAGGTAACATTTTTATCGTACAAATTCTCTTAAAATGTGTCTAAATTTCTGTTTGATTTTGAGTGCGTTATACTGCATTTTTCAAGCAAAGTTTGTGCATGCATTGACTTGCTGATATCTGTAGAATTAGGGAAAGAAATCTTATGTAAATTATGGATATGAAATATAGAGAAAAATCGCATTTTAAGTAACATTTTTATCGTACAAATTCTCTTAAAATGTGTCTAATTTCTGATTGATTTTGAGGGTGTTTTACTTCATTTTTCAAGCAAATTTTTGGCATGAATTTGACCTACTGATATCAGTCGATTGGAGGAAGAAATCGTGTGTACTTT
Organism: Nicrophorus orbicollis; assembly: GCA_018845635.1. Taxonomy (NCBI): domain Eukaryota; kingdom Metazoa; phylum Arthropoda; class Insecta; order Coleoptera; family Silphidae; genus Nicrophorus; species Nicrophorus orbicollis. The sequence goes on along the minus strand of JAFMTC010000869.1, from coordinate 135,524 downwards.
ATGTATATGAAATATAGGGAGAAAACTCGCATTTTGAGTAACAGTTTTCCGTAAATTCTCTTAAAATGTGACTAAATTTCTGTTTGATTTTGATGGTTTTTTACTGCATTTTTCAAGCAAAATTTGTGCATACATTGACCTGCTGATATCGGTTAGATGGCACGAAGAAATCATGTATACTTTATGTGTATGAAATATATAGAGAAACCCGCATTTTGAATGACATTTTTTCGTACAAATTCTCTTAAAATATGTCTACATTTCTGATTGATTTTGAGGGTGTTTTACTGCATTTTTCAAGCAAAATTTGTGCTAACATTGACCTGCAGATATCGGTTTGATGAGGGGAAGAAATCGTGTATACTTTATGTATACGAAATATAGGGAGAACCCGCATTCTGAGTGCACCCTTCGGAAAGAGGAACCGGATTGCATTCAACAGAGAAACAGCTGTTTCTTTCCGAACCATTTTCAATGGCATGCCGAACAATTTAAACTGCCGTACGTATCGAACATGCTACACATGCAGAGAATGATGTATTGTTCCTTCGGTGGAAGGAAAGGTGAAATATGGGAGAAAGAAAAGCGTGGGTGGACCCGAAGGTAAAAAGAAATATCTACGAGAGGAATAAAACCGGGGTATTTTATGTTCGAAGTAATACGAAACGTTGAAAAATCATGGGAAAGAACATGTTTTTGCAAAAAAATAAGTTTAATTTGTAAAAAGGTGATATAATAGAAAGGTTTATTGAAAGAAACAGAAATGAAAACAAAGTTATTAAAAAAATCAATGTGAAAGTTTGTTGCTCTATTCTGCACTTAATTGTATAGAGTAAAGTGATACCTCGTTCAACGTTTCCTCTGATAACGAAGCTTTGATTTTAAAGTCCGAGATTTAAAGCAAAATATGCAATTTTAGAAGTTTTAGAAAATATAAACTAAAATAGAAATTAAGTTATACAAATGGGAAAATCAATAGGTTTCAAAAATCTTGATGAAGAGGATGTTTGAAGTTAATTGCATACATAAGTTGGAGGTTTTTTTTGTGGAGGATTTAGAAAAATAGTATAACAAACAATATAGATTTTTTTCCCCAAATATTCAAAATTATTGTAAAAGTTTATTGTTCTTTCCTCAACTGTAACAAGTAAACATCACACATCTTAACGTTACCATTGTTAACGAAGATTCCGTATAACGAAGTACGTAATTTCAAACTAAATAAAAGCAAAATATTTTATAAGAAATTTAAAATTTCTAAAAAAATTAGAAATCTAAGAAATTATATTAAAAAATGAATCAAATGTTTGTTTATCTGTTATTTTATTAATAATTAAGTGAATTAATACCTGGTTAAATCAGATAATGATACTTTGATGTAAGAAAGTCCGCAATTTCAAGCATCACCAGAAGTTGTACAAAAACAGGAAAAAAAGGTATCAAGAATTAAGAAATTTGTGTATCCAGATGATTCAATCGATAATATTGATGAATGTAATATTAGAAATTCATTGAATGCAGAAATTGGTGGTATTTCAGTGGAAGATTTGTAATAAGTTTGTAGAAAATGGAGACAAAGAAAATGAGAAAGATTTAATTTACAATTATTGAAAATTAAGAGTAAAAGTTTATTGTTATTTCCATAATTGTACTAAATAAGTGAATGTTACCTCTAATAACGAAACTTAGGTGAAACGAAGTCTGTAATTGCAATGTCTAAATGTGACCAGAAGCTTTAGTTTGAAAGAAAATTATTGTATAAGAAATTAAATTATGAAATTGATGGGTTTTTCAGTAGAAAATTGAACAAACTCATTGCAAATGCTTTTTACTTAACAATATTAAGTTTAGACATGTTTCGGTGAACGTTACACACGATAACGAAGCTTTGTTATAACGAAAACAGCAATTTCAAACAAGTTCAAAAGGGTAAAATATCATCCAAATCAATTAACTTAATTAGATGATTCTACTTGATAACTTTAGAAAATCTTAATGAAGATTATGTTAGAAATTGATTGAATGAAGAAATTGATGATTTTTCAGTGGAAGTTTTGTAATAAGTTTGTAGAAAATGGAGACAAAGAAAATGGGATTTAATTTGCAATTATTGAAAATTAATAGTAAAAGTTTATTGTTATTTTCTTAATTGTATTAAATTAGTGAATGTTACCTCTAATAACGAAGTTTAGGTAAAACGAAGTTTGTAATTACAATGTATAAATTAGACCAGAAGCTTTAGTTTGAATGAAAATTATCATCTAAAAAATTATAAATTAAATTATGAAAATCTTGATGAAATTTATAGGTTTTTCTGTAGAAAATTGAACAAACTCATTGCAAAAGCTTATTTCTTAACAGTATTAAGTTTAGACATGTTTCGGTTAACGTTACACACGATAACGAAGCTTTGTTATAACGAAAACAGCAATTTCAAACAAGTTTAACAGAGGAAAACATCATCCAAGAAAATTAACTTAATTACATGATTCTACTTGATAACTTTAGAAAATCTTGATGAAGATTATGTTAGAAATTGATTCAATGAAGAAATTGATGATTTTTCAGTGGAAGTTTTGTAATAAGTTTGTAGAAAATGACGAAAAAGAAAATGCGAAAGATTTCATTTCCAATTATTGAAAATTAGTAGTAAAAGTTTATTGTTATTTTCATAATTGTATTAAATTAGTGAATGCTACCTCTAATAACGAAGCTTAGGTAAAACGGAGTTTGTAATTACAATTTTTAAATGAGACCAGAAGCTTTAGTTTGAAAGAAAAGTCTAAGAAATTAAATTGTGAAAATGTTGATGAAATTGATGGTTTTTCAGTAAAAAAATTGATCAAGCTCATTGAAAAACTTCAATTCTTAACAATATTTCGGTTACTTACGACAACGAAGCTTTGTAATAACGAACTCAGCAATTTGAAACAAGTTTAAAAGAGGAAAACATCATCTCAAAAATTGACTTATTTAGATGATACTACTTGATGATTTTGGGTATTTTTTGCAAAATCATGATGAAGAATGTGTTAGAAATTGATTGAATGTAAAAATTGATGATTTAACAGTAGAAGATTGACAAAAAAAACACCTTTTTATTAACAAATACCAAATGAAAGAAGTCCTCAAAATTAATTGATTGACTAATATTATGAAATTTTTCGTTACATATAAATTTTCTTTAATTTCTGTATGGGTTTCTTTCGGAGACAGCAGCTTCTACCTACTAAGGTACATAAGGGCCCTCGTGGGTGCGTTTTTGTACACGTATTTTCTTTCATCCGCTGCTGCTGCTGCTGTTGCTGCCCTCGGATTGGATGTTGCTGTTGAGATAACGACAGATGTGCACGCTTTTCGGGGCGGAAGAGACGGACCTTCATCCCCCTCGACACGACGTGCAGCCTCCACGATCACAATGGGTGGCATTCAGCTATAAATTAATAAAAACTCGCAGCGCAAGTGTGCACGTACATAATATGTACACTCATGATATGCTTAGGACACGTGTGTGTGTAGTTTAAATTAAGGAAGAATGAAACTAATTTATGTCTTCACAACAATCTTCCACCCCATGTGTATACACACTGAGTACACTTAACAGCAGTTTCGATAGGAAAAACACAATTAAGAAATATGTTACCACACGAATTCACCCTTATTTTTGATAGATTCGGGTCCTAATCAAATATTTTCTTATTTGGAAAACATGTAACATTTGCACTTATTCTAAAAATTGATTACTTTCGTAATCATTCATAGAAACTACGAACAATTTTCTATTTCGAACTGCAAACTTTTTTCCATAAGATTGTTAAAAACAATATTGATTATATTTGAAAAAAAACATACAATTTTCTTAGAAAACTATGTTTAAACTAATACTAATTATGCACAATGTAAACAATGTTTCTTTCATTTAAATGTTTCCATTTCAAATAGGAATTCAAGACGATTCATTTCATCACGTTTTATGTAAAGAATCAAAGTGCAAACTTTTCCCATAAGATTGATTGTTGAAAACAGTTTGAATGTTGATTATATTGGAAAAAAAAAACAGACAATTTTGTTAGAAAACTATGTTTAAACTAATACTAATTATGCACAATGTAAACAATGTTTCTTTCAATTAAATGTTTCTATTTCAAATAGGAATTCAAGACGATTCATTTCATCACGTTTTATGTAAAGAATCTAAGTGCAAACTTTTCCCATTTGATTGATTGTTGAAAACAGTTTGAATGTTGATTATTTTGGAAAAAACATACAATTTTCTTAGAAAACTATGTTTAAACTATGTTTAAACTAATACTAATTATACACAATATAAACAATTTTTCTTTCAATTAAATGTTTCTATTTCAAATAGGATTTCAAAACGATTCATTTCATCACGTTTTATATAAAGAATCAAAGTGCAAACTTTTCCCATAAGATTGTTTGTTAAAAACAGTTTGAATATTGATTATTTTGGAAAAAAACAGACAATTTTCTTAGAAAACTATTACATGTTTAAACTAATTTAAACTAATACTAATGAATTAATAATACACAATGTAAACCATGTTTCTATTTCAAAGAGGAATTCATTTCATTACATTTTATATGAAGAATCAAAGTACAAACTTTTTCCATAAGATTAATGATTGAAAACAGTTTGAATATTGAGAATATTGACTATTTTCTTTAGAAAAACATGTAATATTTATACTTTTTCAAATGAATTAATGATTTTCATAACAAATTAATTAGAAACTATCAATTAAATGTAACTATTTCAACTAAGAATTCAAATTGAATTGAATTTCATGCAAAGATTTGATTTTCCTTAAGATTGATTTGTAATGCTTATTTGAATTATTCAGTATTCAAAAAGAAACAAAGATGAATTATATAGTTTCATTAGGAATACAAACTTTTTTTGTAATTAGATGTTTTTATTTCAAATGGGAATTAAAATCGATTCGTTTCATTGCGTTTTATGTAAAGAATCTAATTACAAACTTTCTCTACAGAATTGATTCTAGTTTAATTAGAACGAATGAATAATTAGACTACAAATTTTGAGTAAAATAAGTATGTATTATATCATACAAAAAGTAGAAATATTAAGGGGTGAATTATTAATAGAAAATCCCTTTCTAAATTTAGAAACATGTGGATTTTATACAATTTCACTGTTTATTTATCAAATGCGTGGTATGCGTTCATTCATATGTGTAATGCATGCAACAACTGGAGACATCTGTGACCGTTGCCTGCAATTCTCATACAATTCTCTTTCACTTACACTTCAAAAGTTGTAAATTTGTTGTATAAAGTTTGACAAAGTTTAATTTCATTATTAGAAGAGTTAGTTTATATAAAATCTAATGGTTTCTGTATGAATAATCATAGTTTTTCAATGTTAATTATTTAACGTTAATTAAGAACATCAAGTTTGTAATTAACTGCGTTTATTTCTAGAAAATCTTCAATAATTCATCAATAATTTCTAATAATTTCAAGTTTTTTAACAATACTTTTCCTTTAAATAATTCAAGTGTTTGTTTATATAAAATCTAATGGTTTTTGTATGAATAATCATAGTTTTTCAATGTTATTTAATTAACGTTAATCAAGAACATCAAGTTTGTAATTAATTACATTAATTTCTAGAAAATCTTTAATAATTCATCAATAATTTCAATTTTTTGTAACAATACTTTTCCTTTAAACAAATCAAGTGTTTGTTTATGTAAAATCTATTACATTTTGTATGATTAATCACAGTTTTACAATGTTAATTAATTAACGTTAATTAAGAACATCAAGTTTGTAATTAACTACGTTTATTTCCTGAAAATCTTCAATAATTCATCAATAATTTCAAATTTTTGAACAATACTTTTCCTTTAAACAAATCAAGTGCTTGTTTATATAAAATCTAATCTATTTTGTATGAATAATCACAGTTTTTCAATGTTAATTAATTAACTATAATTAAGAACATCAAGTTTGTATCTAACTACGTTTATTTCCAGAAAATCTTCAATAATTCATCAATAATTTAAAGTTTTTTAACAATACTTTTCTTTTAAGTAAATCAAGTGTTTGTTTATGTAAAATCTAATGATTTTTGTATGAAAAATCACAGCTTTTTAATATTAATTAATTAACGTTAATTAAGAACATCAAGTTTGTATCTAACTACGTTTATTTCCAGAAAATCTTCAATAATTCATCAATAATTTCATTTTTTTTTAACAATACTTTTCCTTTAAACAAATCAAGTGTTTGTTTATATAAAATCTAATGGATTTTGTATGAATAATCACAGTTTTTCAATGTTAATTAATTAACGTTAATTAAGAACATCAGGTTTGTATCTAACTACGTTTATATCCAGAAAATCTTCAATAATTCATCAATAATTTCAATTTTTTGAACAATGCTTTTCCTTTAAACAAATCAAGTGTTTGTTTATATAAAATCTAATGTTTTTTATATGAATAATCACAGTTTTTCAATGTTAATTAATTAACGTTAATTAAGAACATGAAATTTGTATCTAACTACGTTTGTTTCCAGAAAATCTTCAATAATTCATCAATAATTTCATTTTTTTGAACAATACTTTTCCTTTAAATAAATCAAGTGTTTGTTTATATAAAATCTAATACATTTTGTATGAATAATCACAGTTTTTCAATGTTAATTAATTAACGTTAATTAAGAACATCAACTTTGTAACTAACTACATTTATATCCAGAAAATATTCAATAATTCATCAATAATTCCAATTTTTTGCACAATACTTTTCCTTTAAATAAATCAAGTGTTTGTTTATATAAAAACTAATGCATTTTGTACGAACAATCACAATAATTATATAACTTTTTCTACCTAATTTTGTTCAGTTATTTGTACTTGGAATTGCTTTGAATTAAGTTGTAATAATTGTAAATAGGAAAACATCTAATGCATGTAATTTATTAAACACTTTCGAATGTAAAGGAGTAGCAGTGTTTATGTGTTTTGAGTAAAAATAAAAGTGAAGTTTGATAAACAGAAGGAAGATGGAGACGGTTCAAAGCCGAGTGAACGAGACGTTTCATACTTTCTCATGGACTCCTCCACCAAACAAATAGTAAAGTGCCCGTATGGTTTTCTCCTTTTCAACATTTAATGAACTCCTTCATCTTGACTTATTTATATAATTATAGTCGTTATTTATGAAAAAAATCACTGTAAGTTCAAAATAATGTTTAAATTAACAAGTTTACTATAAAGTTTGTCATCAAAAATATTTATATTTTGAATAGTTTATTAATTCTATCCTTTTAATTCAAGGAAAAACATACTGATTTACTATAATTGTAATGATTTTATTGAAATTTTAAAGAGATATTTGATCTTAAAGTGTTTGTAAATTCAGTTCAAATTTCGATTCTGTTCAACGAATTTGTTGTAAACAGATTGATTAGTTGATTGAAGTTCAATCATTCTGTGAATACAAGATATTTCACTGATTTACTGATGTTTTTAATGATTTTATTGAACAATCGAACCACATTTTAACAAAAGTGTATTATTAATTGTGTTAAAGGTGTTCAATGAACATGATGTAAACAGATTGATTTATTGATTGAAGTTCAATGATTCTCTGAATTGAAGAATCAGTAAAAAACTACTTAAATTTGTAATGATTTCAATGAAAAATCGAGACATATTTTCACAAAAGTTTATGAGGAAAATGTGTTTGTAAATTGAGTTAAAATCGTTTCATTCATATTTTAATAATAATGTACTAAATGTATATAATAATGCCAATAGAAAATTAACAGATCTTATTCTAATAGTTGTACTAAATCTATTTCCTATTTACGAAAAGTAGATTAAAAATAGATCAGTCAACTCGTAAAGTCGTTTGGAAAGACGCGTTTATTGTCTTTGTATCCTGTATTTATGGACAATTTCTCACACTCGAAGAGAAGTTGTTTCCCTTCACTTCAATTTTCAGTCGTTATTTGTGCATTTTTCATCGGCTCTTAAATTACCAAGACTTTGCACGTGCACGTGCGTTGTTGCCGATCGAAGTGCGCGCGGTGTATCCTCTTCCGGAGGGTGTTAAGTGCCAACCAGCACCGGTTGTCAAATGCGTCGCGCGGTGTGGGGGGATGAAAGAGGAAGAGGAAGGCCCTTTTTCCTCAAGTGCATGCACAAGGTGCAGAAAAAGTCCGCGATCCGGGCAGATGGCGATCTAAAATTACCGTTTTTCTCCTCACCTCACTCCAATACGTTCCGAACAAACTAACTATAATACTTCTCTAAATGCAGTACGTGCGCATATGAGTAATACCACAGAAGAATATGTTTAATTACGTCCAAGTGCCATGTGCAATTAATTACGGCTTTTGGACTGAGCGCGCTCGGATTCGGATGTGTTTGCTTTGTAGGCGCAGGTTAGGTTACAGCCCAACATCTGTCGCCACTCGAAGGAAACAGCCCTTATGGCCCTTTTGTAAACTGTAATTGTTTTTTTTATCGTCCGACTTTCTAAAACGCAGATTTACGAATTACATTTGAAGAATCTGAATGTTATTTATCGATCGAAGCAACAATAATACTAATAGTAGTTCCCCACATATCCACACTTTGTCCTATCTCACATTTGTTAAACCAAAAACATGATTACTAGAAACGTTCATAATTAACCAATTTCATATTGATCCAAGCTACAATAACAGTAATAGTTCCACAGTTATCCACACCTTGTCCTATCTGTCAGTGTCAAATCAATAAATAAGAAAAAATAAATCCTAGAAAGTTTGATTAATACCGTAATTATAAATGCAAGTATTTATTGATCCAAGCAACAATAAAACGAATAGTTCCCCAGTTATCCTTACTTTGCCTATTTTTCAATGTCGAAAGTTTAATGAAAACGCAATTAAAACCTGTAATTCGAAACACAAGAATTTATTGATCCAAGCAATGACAACTAGAAAAGTTCCCCGGTTATCCACACTTTGTCCTCTGAATCAAAAGTACAGAAAATTTAATACTTTAAAACAAAAACTTTATCATTTACTATTGCTTTGTCCACTAATTTAAGTATTTCAAACAGATGGAGATAGTATTCCAAACAGAATAATGCACAGTCGAACAATGGGAGATCATTATCCGGATGCATTATGCAACGAAGGAGATGTTATCACCTCATTATAAAACATAAGTTACAGCCATATGTCCGAGGTATGACTTATTACCTTTGCTTAATTCGGAATTACTAATGTAATTAGATTAGATTACAATCAAGAAAACATCGACTGTAATGAAAGGTATTCAAACAGTCATTATTCAAATTTACATTACCTCAAGTTCAATTAATTATATTGATTAATAAATGAAATACACACAAATTAATCCTGATTATTCTACTACACATTCATTATTGATTAATTTGTTAAATACCAAATTACAATACAAATTTATTGAAATGAAATAATTGTTAATTGTAGTTACGATTCAAGTATAAACGAAACTGTAGATTTCATTAGTTAATTAATGAAAACATTCCTTAATTAATGTAGGTTGTGTGATTAATATGTATGCTGTGCATTCTTGAACGCGAAGAAAGTTGAGAATATGAAGAATGTGGGAATCGTGAGAAAAGATATTAAACAAATTGGCCGATTTTGTTTGTAGATTGTCCAGTGAACTGGATCGTTTATTATGGAAAAATTATATGAATAGTTTGTAGACATGAAAGTGAAATGTTTAAAAGATGATTTACATTAATATTACTAATCACTTTTGTTATTGTTAATAATTTTAGGTTAGATAATGTTAATTAATCGTTAATTATGTTTAGTTCGTTTTGCTTTGCCTCCATTTTTGTTAGGTTAGGATAGCTTTGGTTAATTTAGTAAATAAGGTTAACTTATGTTGTAATCACTAATCACTTTTGTTGTTGTTAATATTTTTAGGTTAGATAATGTTAATTACTTGTTAATTATGTTTAGTTCGTGTTATTTTGCCTCCATTTTGGTTAGGATTCAATAGCTTCGGTTAATTTAGGTTAGAGTAAATGAAGTAAACTTAAATTGTAATCACTTATATTGTTAGTACTTATAATCCTTTTTCAGGTTAGTTGTGTTAATTAATCGTTAATAATTATGTTTAGTTCGTGTTATTTCACCTCCGTTTTTGTTCGGTAAATTAGAATAACTTAACTTATAATCACTTTTGTAGTTAATAATTATAGGTTAGTTTATGCTAGTTAATCTTTTATTATGATTAGTTCCTGTTATTTTCCCTCCATTTTTTGTTAAACTGTCATCCTAATTTAGGTTAGACTAAACAAGGTTAACTTAAGTTATAATCACTTTTGTTGTTAGTATTTATAACGCATTTATAGGTTAGTTCATGTTAATTAATCGTTGATTATGTTTAGTTCGTGTTATTTTGCCTCGATTTTGGTTAGGATTCAATAGCTTCAGTTAATTTAGGTTAGAGCAAATGAGGTTAACTTAAACTATAATCACTTCTGTTGTTAGTATTTTAAACCCATTTTCAAGTTAGTTTAGATGTATTATCGGTTAAATACCATAACGCTATTTTAGGTTAGATTCACTAACGATTGCATCTTCTTTTCAAGGTTAGATTAGATCTGATAATAATCATTTCCATGGTAATTTGAAATTCCTGGTAGCAAGTTTGTAGCATTTGACGTTTGTAGTCACCTCGTGGGAATTCTGCGAAAGTCTTCTCGGCTGGAGGATCGTCGCAATTGTGTCTCGAAATTGAATGCGTGCACTCTGTTCACAAGAAAGTGCAGACGATGGAACGAGACGGAAAGACGACATTTCTGCAATTTTTCAGCGCATTCCGAGCGTAAGTCAAGCGCGAAATTAGATGAATGACAGTGAATCTCTTTTCTTAACTCAAATCTTAATACACAATTGATTCAATCAGCAGGAGTAGCGAACAAAAACAACAAGAATCAAAAGAAGTATTGATTGTTTCAATGATTTTATAGACATTATATTGATGTCTTATCTTCGTTTATTAAACTAATTAATAGAAGTGATTTTCACGCTTATTTTTTTACTTATAACATGATAAATGTAATCCCTTAATTGAGGATTTTGTGTGGATTAAGATGCACGTGAATATGAACGGAAATTGTGGCTCAGCGATGTTTCGTAGTTAACGAACTGTTGGATTAATTAGTTGAAGTTATTAAGTTGTTGCTCGTTCTCATGGGGGTCGTCGTTTGTACTTCTGGACTGACCCAAACATGAAAGCTCTTAGCAAAACTTCCCCTTAATTGAAACGTTGAATTAATTTCGATTAGCCACTAAAGACCGACTCAATCTACGAAACAAAGGGAGCACGTAAATTAATCAAACTAATTTACGTGCAGTTCTCACGCAAAATAAACAACGACTACAACACAAATGATTTGTTCAGATATGAATGAGAATGATGTAATTGAAATACGTTCATTGTGTCTAACTATATGATTACTCGAGATTAATCAGAGCATTCATTAATTTATCAATTATTATTCAAAGATTTATTAAATATTTTTAGTATAAAACAATTTAGTAAAAAAAAAATGGAACAAAATCTCTATATTTTCGAATATACTCTGACGTACCACAAGGCTTTGTACTAGGCTCTAAATCAGAATTATTTCATTCAAAATCACGCAATAATTATTGTAATTGAAGATTTTAAAGAAAAAAATGAAACGTATTTGCAATTATTAGGATTATAATTAGAAGTGAAACCGGTTATTTACAAAGCAATTATAAAATCAGTACAGTCATTCTCATAATTTACACAAACTAAACTAAAAGAAGGAAGGAAAAAAACGTTGATCTTGTCTTTCCACGATCATTAATTTGCTGTAATAAGTAATGATAAAGCAGTGTTTGCTTCGAATTGTAAATAAAAGGTGATGACTGGATGCAAATTTTCCAATCTTGTAGCGCAAGTACGATGATTACACAACACAATTCCTTGCATTTGCATCTGTTCAGAGACCGATTTTCTGCATCAAAGGACACACTAATCATAAACCCATTCGAAACTAGTCCATGTATCGAGTTCAGTTTGTTCAACAACAATGTTTTTCGTTTACTTTTGTGGGAATGTTATAACTGTTTCGTGTTTTCTTTACCAAATAAAAAAGAACAATTCAAGTCAATTTATTTAGAGAAATGAACGGTTATTAATTGGGAATAAAATTCATTGAAAAAAACGAATGGAGAAATTGAAAATTGCATTACTTTTCGGTATGATTCAACGTGATTTTTTCTCTTGTTCGTTGTGTCAGGTGCTTGAGGAACGTGCAATTAAGGTTAACAATGAGCACGCTATATTTCGAGTACAATAATTCTAATAAATAGGCACAATTAAGGCAATTTAGTTTGTGAGAAGAGAAGTTACGCACACAACAAAAAAATCATCTGTAAAACGACGATGATGATGATGATTCAGGTCGTGTTTTCTATATTGTAATTACGAGTAATTTGTATCATTATCGGATATAGCCTAAATATACGCATTAGTTTTCAACTGTTCAGAGAATTACAGTTTTACTGTGGTTTGTTTGTTTAGTTTTTTTTTTATATATAACATGACTTTTCTGACCCAAAAAATTCAATGGTTTTATACGTTTATTAGTTACAAATTGTTAGTTTACAAGAATTAAATGGAAGTTAAAGATTAATGTGCATATTTTCATGTAATAACTAATTAGTCTGTAATGAAACTTACGATTGTTATTAATTAAAACAGAATTAGTAATTGATTAATTTCCATATTAAACTTAGAATTTCGCCCCTATTGCAATCATCGACGTTTTGCCACTTCTCATTATAATTGGTTATATGGGCGGAAAAGCTTAAGCCTTTCATTTTCTCGTTTCACTCCAAAGGAAAAGCAGCTGTCTTTCATTCATTAAAAAAGTATATCACATAAATTTCATTCATTCAAAACATGTAATTATCTGTTTAATAATTATTGTAGTACAAATTTTGTTAAATACTGAAAAAAATATAAAAAAATCCTATATACTTTACAGAGAAAGTCTTTTGAAAATCGGTGCTTCTACAATTTTCTTCAAAACTTCATGATTTTCCATTGAATATTTATATAATTTTGATAACAACTTTAACAATGTTTGTCTTAACAATAAATATTTCGTAATGTTAATAGAAAAATTCTATTAGAAAAGAACTTTCATGAATATTTAGTTGGCTATCCAATAAAACTGTTACCACATTAGAAACAAAAGTAACTAACACGAAAAATTGTACCTTTAAGTTTAATGTCTGCCTTTTGTACAATAGTTTTCTTCAAGACATATTTTATATTGAATAATTTTAGAACTTTTAAAACAAAATATTTATTATAAATATTTCTTAATTATCTCTAATAAGAACTTCAATGTACTTTTGGTTGCCTACTTGTAAAAATAAACAAATAGTTAAATTACTATTACCAACTCAGAAAAAAATAAATAAAAAGCGCACCAAATTTTGGTCTATAGACTTTTGATGTAACAAATAATACAAAAAAAATGGTACATTAAAGTTTGTTTTGAAAATGTAAATGTAATTTTATACTGAACAATTAATTAACTCTAAAACAAAATATTTATAATTAATATTTCGTACATATTCCTAACAAGATCTTCAATGTATAATCTGTTGCATAATTAACAAATAAATCAACTACTGAGTTGCCTATTGTAAAAATAAACAAATTAATTCAATTACTGTTACCACCCCAGAAAAAATAAATAAAAAGCGCACCAAATTTTGCTCTATAGACTTTTGATGTAACAAGTAATACAAAAAAATTGTACATTAAAGTTTGTTTTGAAAATGTAAATGTAATTTTATACTGAATAATTAATTAACTGTAAAACAAAATATTTATAATTAATATTTCGTACATATTCCTAACAAGATCTTCAATGTATATTCTGTTGCATAATTAACAAATAAATCAACTGTAACCACCTTAGAAACAAGTAAAAAGATGGACACCAAAGTTTGCTTTATAGACGGTGAAGACGTTTGATGTTGGCGGAGCGTGAATGATCTAATCTACTACTACTCCTTTCATAAAATATACCATTTTTTTTTCTTGTTTACTCATTGTATTCCAGTTGAAACCCGATCTTAATTAGTTTGCGAGGCGTATATGTAAATGGAATTGAACGAAGGTTGAAGTCAAGTTGAATTACCTTGGTGTAATCAAGTGAGGCATTGGCTTCCGGCCCAGCGAAAAAGGCTTCCCTGCAAAAAGACAAAAAAAACAAAACAAATGATAAAAATCGCAACGTGTTCAGAATCAGAAGTACATTATAAGTGGTAGTTTCTTCAAGAAAATAATAAAAACGTGAATAAAAAAAGCATAGAAAATAACCCTAATTACATGTCATATACACAGTTATTTATTTTATAATATTTATTATCATTATAAATGGATTATATTGGGTTGCCTATTTTGGTATTTCTAACACAAGTTGTTGCCAACTTAGATTTCAATAATAATTATATAACTATATTTAGTAACTTTATGAAGAAAAAAAAAACTAAAAAAATTTATGAAAGATTTCAATAGCTTTTTGGACCAATAATAATAATATGGAATTTTTGAATGTTAATTATAATTAAATAAGTAATAACATATATATTTTCAATACAAGTAGTCTTCTGTCGAAGAAAATAAATACACCCATCCATACCTCGCATTACGGCTTAGATACGTTCCACGAAACTTGGCCGCAAAGCGAAAAGCCGTACAAGGAATCAATTATTGCGCTTGCGCATGTAGATTTATCGACAGTTGTTTTTGCCGTTATAGCGAAACATTTTAGGCCGTAAATCGAAAACGTGCCATCATTATAGCGAAATGCCGTATAAAGATGGTGAATAGATTTAGTTACTTATTTATCATAGCCAACTTTGAGAAAGTTTAAAAAATAATCACTAAATTTAGTTATTTTTTTGTTATTTCTCAACTTGTATTTACAATTGGTGTTGCCAACTTAGATAAAATATAAGTTAAATTGAATAAAAATTTATAAAATATATGAATATTTATGAAATCTAGTAAATATATTAATAAAAATTGTTTTCTTTGTTAATTTCAACATAATTATTGTCCAAACAAGTGGTCTTCTGCCTGAGAAAATGAATATATTAAAGTGTTAGATTTAGTGACTTATAAATCATAGCCAACTTTGAGAAAGTTTTAACACAAAATCATTAAATCTACTTTTTTTTCCCTTTGTATTTCTCTTAATTTAAGTTAATTCCGCAATTAATCAACAGATTTTTTTGCGTCTGTTGAAACTGAAATTGTTGAAATCGTATTAGTGTTGATTGTGCGTGAGGAATGTCGGTAAAATTCCGAAATAATTGCTCGTGCTCGATGGAAAGGCAAAAGGAAGAGAGAGAGAAGGTGAAGCAAATAAAGCAAATGTTGAAGTCGAAGTTGTCTGAACCGTTTCGGTTTCCATCGAGTTCGTCAGATGGTAGACGTCCGTCCTTTCATGTGTATCAAAAGGAACGTTAAATAATTGCGGCAATAGTAATAATACGTACGTTTTGCACGCACATATCATTTTGTATGGAGGAAACGTGTGTGAGAGTGAAGATGAATTGCGAATGTACTCTCATTAAATATTAAGATGGAACGGAAATCTGTTCACTTCGGTGAAGAACACGTATACAAAAAAAGTAGAAATTTTTCCTCCCAACATTGTTTCCCATTCGAAAAGAAAAGTACATACAAAAAAATGAAGTAATTGTGAAGTGGAGAGATTCTTGGGATTTGGAGGGAACATATTACAATTGAGAGAAATTAGTTGTCATCTTTATTGAGCCAAAAGGCCTATTGACCTATGCTTTTCTGTCCAACTTTTTATACTAAATTTAGTGGAAAACCGTTTCTAGTACGTTGAAAGTAAATTGAAGTAGATTCATACAATTATAAACATTTTTAAACGAGTTGAAAATATGTATTTAAAATTTATCTTTTTCTTTATATTAACTGTTAATTAGTATGTTATTGTAGTTTAATTTAAAGAAAACTTACTTTTTTGTAGTTTAATTTTAAAAAAAACTTACTTTTTAATGTAATTTAAATGATAATTTGTGAAATTTACCAAAAAAAAACTACATGAATTGACTTTCTACAATTTCTAATTTACTGATCTGTTTCAAATTAAATTTTGAATTATTAAAGAAAAAGCTCTTTTTATAAAATGTTTTACAATTCTACAAAATGTTCTTCATATAATTTCGTGAAAAAACAGATATTTCTTAAGAAATTCTATAAAACATGTTAAAAACTTAACAAACATTGATTAGTTAAACAAATGTAATTAATAGTAAACGCAAGACGTGTATCATTGTGCAATTAATTGAAGAAAAAACGTGGGTTTCTTAACCCACGTGATAAATCCATAAATTGTTAAATAAAAACGATTAATTGAATGAATTTCTTTCAAATGTAATTTATCCATTAATAAATTTCGAAATCTGTCGGTTTTTTTTTTGTTTAGTTCATATTTCTATTAATTGCCATAAGCAAAGACATAAATTACCACGCAAAATCGATAATTCATCGAAATTTGCATAAACGTATTTTTAGAATTTATCTCATAATTACAAATATATCAAAAATCGAAGCAAAGAATCGACTTTCATTAACCAAAATTGTTAGTATTTGTTAGAAGATTTGAATCAAAACTCCTTATTTGTTGGTTGTTCGACTCACGCATCTTTTTCGAACAAGTTTTATAATGAGAAAAATCGTATTTAGGAGAAGAGTTCATCAATTTATTCAAAATCGTAATTTTTGGGTATTTTTTATAAATTAATGAATAAAAATTAAGATTTCTTTTGAAATGTGAAACTTTACTTAAAATTATAATGAAAAAATTAATATGTAAGAGAATATTGAATTTTTTAACTGAAGATTTCTTCAATCTTCAATTCAACCCTTTGATTATACAAATATGTTAACTTTTATCAGATATGTTACTTGTCTTTCCAACTTCTTCTATACTTGCTGAAGTGTTAGCTATTGTGTAAATAGGTGTTAAAAACTGTTTACTTTTCACCTTTTCTTTGTACTTTTCTTTACGTCTGTTCTCGTTTTATGACTCACTTGTGCATTTGGGATAAATTTTATAACTACAAGAACAGATTCCAAGAATTAATGTTATTTTTTACTAAAAGTGATAAACAAGAAATTTGATCAATTTATATCAAAATTTATAAACTTTGGGTAAAGGTTTACTAAAGAAATACGTAAGGTTTTTTTCATTCTTTAATCTTCAGTCCAACTCTATGATTATACAAATATGTTAACTTTTAACTATTATCAGATATGTTACTTGTCTTTCTAAGTTCTTCTATACTTGCTGAAGTGTTATTGTGTAAATAGGTGTTAGAAACTGTTTGCTTTTCACCTTTTCTTTGTACTTTTCTTTAGTTCTGTTCTCGTTTTATGACTCACTTCTGCATTTTGGGATAACTTTTATAACTACAAGAACAGATTATTACCCTTATTGGAGTTACGTAACATCTTGTTTAAGATATCTATTCCCAAAATTGATATAAATGTAACAGGAAATTTCATCAATTTATATCAAAATTTATAAACTTTGGGTAAAGGTTTACTAAAGAAATAAATAAGGATTTCTTCAATACACGTCCAACTCTGGAATTGTGCAATATGTTAACACTTGTCTTGTCTCTTTTGTGTACTTGCTAAAGGATTCTTTATGATCACTTGTGTAAATAGGTAAATTGAAGGTGTTTTAAAAAAGGTTAGCTTTTCTTCCTTTTCTTTACAAACATTCTGGTTTTATGGCTCACTTCTGCATTTGGGATAAGTATTATAACTACAAGAACAGATTCCAAGAATTTTCCTTATTGGAGTTACACAACGTTTTGTTTAAGATATCTATTACCAAAATTGATCTACATGTAACAGGAAATTTCATCAATTTGTATCAAAATTTATAAGCTTTGGGTGAAGGTTTTTTAAAGAAATAAATAAGGATTTCTTCAATACACGTCCAACTCTGGAATTACGTAATATGTTAACACTTGTCTTGTCTCTTTTGTGTACTTGCTGAAGGTTTATTTATGATCGGTTGTGTAAATAGATAAATTGAAGGTGTTAACAACGGTTTTCTTTTCAACCGTTCTGGTTTTATGGTTGATTTCTGCAATTGGGACAACTTTTTCACAAAACATTACTACAATAGCAGATTCCAAGAATTACTTTCATTAGAGTCACATAATGTTTCGTTTAAGTATGTTTTACAAAAAGTGATACAAATGTAACTGAAGTTTTCATCAATTTATTGATAATTGAATCATCTCTTGTATTTATATTTTGCATTGTTTCAAATGAAGATAAAGTCAAATAAAGAAGTAAAGAAAAGTAGGAAAAATGTATAAAAAATAAACCGTTTTTACACCTGCAATTTACCTGTTTACACAACCGGCCATAAATAATGAATCAGCAACTACAAAAGAAAATGACAAGTGTTAACACAGAATGAAGATTTGTGTATTTCTTCAGTGAATTAAAACTTTCTTACAAATTTTGAGTAAATTGATGAAATCTTCTGTTCCATTTATATTTATTGAAAATAACGTTTTTAGAACATCTTTTACTTGAAAAAATCTATATAAACTTAAGAGAAGATAACTTCATTTCATTTCGTATAATCCTTTAAAACTAAAGGATAATTTACGTATAATCAGTATGCATAAACATAAACGGTGCATTGATCCTTTCTTTTCGTCATTCCTTCTTCGGTTTGTGACTCAGATCAATCGTTTTTTAGAATGCCGGCACCTGCTGGGTTTCAAAATTTTCTGCTCTTAATTATTCGCGTTTTACTAGAAAGGAAAGTCCGTAAAAAGGGGGTCGGATGAATGCATGCATGCATGCATTTGAACCAATGATGTCTGCAGTTGGCGTTGCATTTATGGCACTGCCGTTTCCAACAAACACACACACCGAGGATTTCTAATGCATCCAAGGCCTTCCAACATTGTACACACACACACACTTTCCATAAGAAAGAAGTAAAGTGGACACGGGAAAAACGACGACGAAGAAAACGCAACAATCGCACGGGTAATTTACATTCAATGCGTTTTATTGATCCGCAAATCAATCTAGTTTCATCTCCAATTTATATATAAAGAAAATGTTAATTCATTTTGACAAAAATTAATTATTTTTTTTTCAAAATTCTTGCAAATTTCAAAATTATTCAATTTCAATTTTTATGTACAATCATCAAACTTTCAATACATTTTATGATTCAGTATTTAATTCCGCTTCTTTTGATATAAAAATAATTGCGGAAAGTTGATTTACTTGGAAGTTATGGCAATTTTTCGATTTTATCATCTCACGTTTTACTTAATTACTTAATAACCAAATACGTTAATTACATGATTAAATATACAAATTAAAGATAAAATTACATTCTTTTCAACAATCTTACATCAAGATTAGTGCTACTTTTCTGAAATTTAAATTTAAATATAATAAAACTATGAAAAAGTCGTCAAATTTTCCTTCCCACTAAAAGCATACAACGCAATTACATAATAACGTAATTACATTATACAATAAAATCGGAAATTTCAATCAATTCTTAACTAATTGATAAGAAAAATCGCATGAATCATTCATATTCTGTAACGTTCAACAAACATTACATGCACTTTATTGTTTTTTCCTTCAAGGTGTTCAACTCTTAATGTTGTACGATTAATCAAACAATTGTCTGTTATTACCACTACTTTTTATAGAAAAAAGTAACATAAAATCCACAATAAAGGCGAAAAAATGGATAAAGCGTACAATCATGGAAAAAACAACATTCATAGTGTCTAATAAAGCTAATAATATAGTAATTTAGAAAAAAAAAACGTACACATTACATTGAAATATGATCCGGTAATTACTGAATAATTACGAAATATTTGCACGTTTCTCAGTCACAACTTTCAATATCTATCATGAAATTGTATTGAAGAGTTAAAATTTCAACACCAACTGGATATTTATGGGATGTTTTACGTAATTCTAAGGTTTTGAATTGGAATTCTTGGTGGAAAATGTCGAATGTTGATGTGAAAACGCAAGGAAAGTTTCATAAACTAATTTTGGTGAACACATAAAATTGACAGTATTATTAACGTTTTTAATGTGTAAAAGTATTCTAATTAACAAATTAATTGTAAATTTAAGTTTCGAAAGGATTACATTTTTTTCAATAAAAAACGTATTTCTTAAAACGATTTGTTTCCTTAAATTGTTTTCAAGAAATTCACTATTTTCTTTAAGGAATTTGAACAAATTTGAGTTCATTTTATATTGATATTTCAAGTACTTCCAAATCAAGTATTTTCCAAGTTTTTGTACAGTGCAATTAAAAAAAGGTAACATAATGTTATAAGCAAATTACTTACTACAAAGTATGTGCAAGTAAACTGAAATTTGTTGGGCACTTTCTGAAATGATGATTTTACTAGAAATAAGTAACAAAATGCTATAAACAAAGCAAATTCAACTTGTAAAACGTATCCTTGAATGTAAAACGGGAATGAATCACTCTGCATTTACATAAATTGCATTTTATTATAATAAAAGCAAAAAAGTAATGTTAATAATAATAAAGAAACGCGAGAAAATGAAAATGCTACAGTATAATTACATAACTCACTATGTTATTATAGTTGTTTTTTTCTTTCTTTCATTTTCTCTATGCTCCTTTTTTGTTGTACAGTGAACTAGTCTGCAATCTGGTCGGTGGATCTCTAACGAAATTAACATAAACATTAACATTAACGTGTATTAGTTACTCCTTTTTTTACACGTTCACGTTTTACCCTCTTTTTCTTTTCTTCGTTCCTGAGTAATGCATCCTGTGCGATGCGCGATGTGACCACGCACTGTGAAGCAATTACTTCTTTCACATCTTTCATCTCCCAAAGAACAATTACCTCTCCGACGCCTCGTTAAAAACGTCCACGTCGACCGGAAAAAAATATGCTAATGTTCGGTGGTAAAAAATAAGAATTAATAATGATGAGGGAATGGTGGTACTAGCACGAGCCTTGACTTCTTCAGGTGGTGCAGATCAGAAGAATGTGCGGATGTTATTTGTCATTTCTTCAAGTTTGACAGAGGATTATAGCCAAACGGCACTAGACACAGGAATAAATGAAAATGCGTTACATTCCTCAATTATCCTAGTTTCATATGCATCTTTTAGATCAGTTGTATCTATTATGGTTTTCGAGAAAATCGCTAAAACGTGAAGATACTGCTTTTTTCGGCTGTTAATTTTTCATTTCTTCAACTTTAACAGCGAATTACAGTCAAACGGCTCTAGACACAGGAATAAATGAAAGTGCGTTACATTCCTCAATTATACTAGTTTCACAAACATTTTTCATATCGATTCTATCTATTTTAGTTTTCGAGAAAATCGCTCAAATGTGAAGACATTGCTTTTTCGCACGTTATTTTTTCGTTACTTCAACTTTGACAGCGAATTGTAGCCAAACGGCTCTAGTTACAATAATAAATTGATATGCGTTACATTCCTCAACTATCCTAGTTTCATATGCATATTTTGGATCAGTTCTATCTATTATAGTTTCCGAGAAAATCGCTAAAATGTGAAGACATTGCTTTTTCGCTTGTTATTTTTTCGTTACTTCAAATTTGACAGCGAATTGTAGCCAAATGGCTCTAGATACAGTAATAAATTGATATGCGTTACATTCCTCAACTATCCTAGTTTCATAAACATCTTTTGGATCAGTTCTATCTTTTATAATTTCCGAGAAAATCGCTAAAATGTGAAGACGCTGCTCTTTTTCGCACGTTAATTTTTCGTTTCTTCAACTTTGACAGCGAATTGTAGCCAAACGGCTCAAGATACAACAATAAATTGATATGCATAATATTCCTCAACTATCCTAGTTTCAAAAACATCTATTGGATCATTTCTATCTATTATAGTTTCCGAGAAAATCGCCAAAATGTGAAGACATTGCTTTTTCGCTCGTTAACTTTTCATTTCTTCAACTTTAAGAGCGAATTACAGCCAAACGGCTCTAAACACAATAATAAATGAATATGCGATACATTCCCTAATTATCCTAGTTTTATAAACATATTTCGGATTAGTTCTATCTATTATAGTCTCCGAGAAAATCGCTAAAATGTTCACACACTGCTTTTTTCGGCTGTTAATTTTTCATTTCTTCAACTTTGACAGCGAATTACAGCCAAACGGCTCTAGACACAGGAATAAATGATCATGCGTTACATTACTCAATTATCCTAGTTTCATAATCATGTTTCAGATTAGTTCTATCTATTATAGTCTCCGAGAAAATCGCTAAAATATGAAGACAATGCATTAATGTTTAGTAAAGTTTACACTTTACAACTTCAATTTTAACGTTATTCCTATTATTATTTATATAAGAAATGTAGTTGTCTTCATTTTCATTATAATTCCTGTATGTTCCATCAAAATTCGTTCCAGGAAATACGGGTAATCGATTCTTAAGAAATAACACAATAGCTTGTTCTACTTTACTTAATACACTGAAAATTACATCCATTATAATTAAATAACGACAGTTTATTTTCTTCGTCGAAAACAGCATGTGTTCAATTATGTTATTAGTTTTGTTTTAAGAAGAAAATTGTAGCTTTACATACGTTTAGTTAATTTGTTACTTATTACTACAAAAAAGAAGACTTACAAATGACTTAAATTATGGCTGAATAGGAATAAAATAATGCTTAATGTGAGATTTTTATACATTCAAGTTTCATAGTTTAATTTGTTTGTTATTTAAAAAGATTATACAATATCTACTATTAGTTTGTTGTTATTAGATGTAAATATGGTCAAATTAGAATCAAATTATAATGGTTAATATAAAAAATGCATGTATTTGATCTAAATTATACTTTTTCTCTTGTATTTCAATCTGTTTAAGGTCTACTTCGATGTGGTAATAAGTATAATTTATTGCCATAAACAGGACATCTGTTTGATGCTTTCGAATTGTACGAACGTCCTTGCTTTGTTCACGTAAATGGATCAAATTCTGATGGCTTAATTACACAATTAATGTCTGTTTTACAATACTAAAACAGCAATATTTCACATAATATATTTACAGAAAAAAACGTATATTTATTACATTGCAACACATCAAATATTAAGTAGTATTTTCTAAGTTAATTCTAGATTTTGTTGTTATTGAAAAAGTATAATAAATTTATACGAAATATAAGTTATTTAAGGTGAAAATTATTGTGAAAGTAACTTATAAATGAATTAATACAACTTATTAGTTATTTATTAATCAAATTATAATCAAATTTTTAAATAGATTCACTTAAGAATCAATAGTAACGGTTATAAATCTAGATTTGAAGTGAAATTGTAAATAATTTCAAACATGAAATTTCGTAAGTTTTCAAACAATTTTTGTAACTAATTAAGACATAAAATAATTACATGAAACTTAGGATTAGTTGTGAATGTGAATTCACTGATAATTTGTTGTAAATATAATGAAATTTCACAATTTTTTTAAATAGATTCACTTAAGAATCAATTATTTTACTAAATTTCTTCACTTTTTTATTGCTCTTTTTTAGTATGTTTTAACATGATTTGCATAAGAGGTAGTAATAATTAAATCTGTATATAGTAATTGAAGTTATTGAACTTAATATGAACACATCTTAGGATAGTTGTGTTAAAATAGATATAAAGTTAATGTATTTTCTTTTATTAATTGTGAATGAAGAATTGTAATTAACAATTTTCAATTAAAGGTTTTCTACATGATTATTTGACTTTTCTAGTATTGTTATGTGAATATAAGAATGTAAGAACTAGTAGTAATTGTACAATAATTGAAGTAATTAAGTAATAAAATTGTTTCTTAAGATTAGTTGTGTTAATATAAAATTATTACGTTTTTTTGTAGGGTATTGTGATTCAAGAATTGTAATTAGTATTTGTCAATTACAAGTTTTCTACCTGATTATTTGATTATTCTAGTATTGTTATGTGAATTATGTAAAAACTAGTAGTAATTAAGTTTGTGTACATTAATTGAAGTAATTGAGTAATGAAATAGTTTCTTGTACTTAACTTTCATAAGATTAGTTGTGTTAATATAAAGTTCATATGCTTTTTTTCTTGGGAATTGTGATTCAAGAATTGTAATTAGTATTTGTTAATTAAAGGTTTTCTAGTTGAATATTTGACTTATCTAGTATTGTAAAAGAAGTAGTATTAATTAGATTTGTATACAATGATTGATTTCATAGTTAAATTGTTAAATAATAGCGAATAATTACCTGGCAATGTCGAAAACTAATCCATTTGATACGGAGTTGGGACAAACTTCTGGCTCTAAACGCAGCATCGTGGATCGTTTGTAAATATAATCAGTAAACACTTGTGGAAAGATCAAATTTGATATCAGAAAAAGCACGTTGTTGTTAATGTTGTTTGTACAACAAAACAAGTTTTGTTAAACTTTTGGCAAATAAGTAGCAAAGATGTTGTTGATGTCGGTTTTCGGGTAGGCGGATAGAACGACGTTGCTGAGAGATAGGTAGGTAGGTGTACCACGATTAAGTAAGTCCGCGAGCGACTGGCCTCGATGGCGCTCTGCACTTGTGGAATAGACAATCAGAAAGGCTCGAATGCAGCAGGTGAACGGGCGTCAGGTGGAAGACGCACGAAGAAATACTCACCAGAAAGCCACACCGGATGTAGAGGACGCAGCTACTACTTACTACTTACCACGTAAAATTACACGACTACATCATTATCTTCGTACGACCACTAGCCTATACACGTCTCCAATCCCATTCTTCGATCCAATCACTTTCCAATTAAACTCATCTCCCATTATCGTTTACGTCCATCATCTAAGAAAGATTACCATTCATTTATAATTCTGCATAAAACTTTAGAAAAAAAGACATAAACAAATTGACAGATAGATAATTATGACATTTATATATTCTTGGCAGTTATATTCATCATTCACATTTGCGTAAAATGTCAAAAAAAGTACTAATCAATTGACAGCTATTGACAATTATGATATTTCATTACTAATAAATGCTGACAACTACGTTAGAAACCTATTGATGTCCATCAAAAGGAAAATGTCAAAAATAAGTATTTCATTTGACAGATACACAATTACGTCATTTATATACTAATGACTCAAATATTAACATTAAATCAAACATTTGCGTAAAATGTCAAAAAAAAGTACTAATCAATTGACAGATATTGACAATTATGATATTTCAGTACTAATAAATGTTGACAACTACGTTAAAAACCTATTGATGTCCATCAAAAGGAAAATGTAAAAAATAAGTATTTCATTTGACATTTATATACTAATGACTACGTAATTAATATTGAAAAATACGTACCAAATGTCAAATTTTCATATTTAAAAAAACGCTATAAATGTCAAAAATGTATTAGGCAATTTACAGATATAAAATTATGACATTTCAGAACTAGTAAATAAGTAAGAAATGTTGAAAAATACGTAAGAAACTTATTGATATTCATCAACAGCAAAAATATTTACAATAAATCAAAATTTTGAGTAAAGTATTAAAATTAGTTTTTCAATTGACAGATTGACACAATTGTGTCATGTATGTACTAATGATTACGTAATTAATGTTGAAAAATACTTTGGAAACTTTTGTATAACTAAAACAATATTTATGTCAAAAACGGTTATCCAAATGACAGATATAATTGAAATAATTCTCTCTGCACAAAATGTCAAAAATAGTTTATGAATTGACAGATAAACTTATTGGTGTTCATTAACAGCAAAATATTAACATAAAAGCAAAATTTTGCGTAAAATGTCAATTGACATGTACGTCATTATGACATTTATATAATCATTCTTCTATAATTAATATTGAAAGAAATTTCAACTTATTTTATATGTTCGTTAACGTTAATATACGTAGAAATCATATTCAATCAGAATTTATCAACTGTCAATTGTGACATTTGTAAAATCATAATTAGAATTGACAGATATGTATGTGTGACATTTAAATAATCTTAATGACATAATTTCAACACTGATTAACTTGATCAAAGTATGAAAACTTTCATATTTATCAAATGACAAGTGTCAATTGTAACATTTATATGATCATAATTAGAATTGACAAATATATATATGTGACATTTACATAATCATAGAGACATAATTCCAATATTGATTCACGTTATCAAACTATGAAAACTTTCATATTTGTCAAATGACAAGTGACAATGGTGACATTTACATAATCATACTGATATAATTCCAACGCTGATTCACGTTATCAAACTACGAAAACTTTCATATTTGTCAAATGACAAGTAACAATTTTGACATTTATATAATAATAATTAGAATTGACAGATCTGTATGTTTGACATTTATATAATCGTAATTACAACTGACAGATATGTATGTGTGACAATTATATAGTCATACAGACATAATTCAATTACTGATTTACGTTATCAAACGATGACAACTATCATATTGTATTTCATATTTGTCAAATGACAAGTGACAATTATGTCATTTATATAATCATAATTAGAATTGACAGTTATGTATGTGTAACATTTACATAATCTTACTGACATAATTCCAACGCTGATTCACGTTATGAAAATTTTCAAATTTGACACATGACAAGTGATAATTGTGACAGTTATACAATTATAATTAAAATTGACAGATATATATGTGACATTTATATAGTCATACTGACATAATTCAAATACTGATTTACGTTATCAAACTATGACAACTTTCATATTGTATTTCATATTTAGCAAATGACAAGTGACAATTATGTCATTTATATAATCATAATGACGTAATTCAAGTTACCTCAGACTTTAACTTATTTCAGTAATCAATGAAACGTTTCCCATTAATTTCCACACAATTTTGTTCAAAATGTCAAAAACAATACAGTGGTACCTCGATATACGAGTGCCCTAATATACGAGTGTTTTGAGATACGAGCCGCCGACCGAGCGGTATTTTGCTTTGAGATGAGAGCAAGATTTGAGATACGAGGAATCGCTGCACACGACACCAACAGTTTCTCCCACCTCAGACTAATTTGCTTTGAGATACGAGCAATTTATGAATTAAACTCGTATGTCGAGGTACCACTTTACATAAATCCTGTATAAACTAAATCATTGATTTCTGAAATAAATAAAACAAATATTTATTAATATCGAATAATTTTAACGCAGAAATCTGAAATCACTTCCTCACAACAGTTTCCATTAATCCGCTCTTGAAACTATGATACATTTGCTTAAGCAAATTCAATTAACAGTACACTTTTTTTCTGCATTCCTCTGCGTTTGCATCAATTTACTATTCTATTTCTTCTTCTATTTACCGCATCGTGGAACATTTGAATATTAATTTCGAACGAAAGGAATGTGTGCGAATGATCTTCATTATTTTTTACTTATATTTGTATAAATATTTATTCAATGAAAATTACACTTTCCGATCAGCAATTTGCAACGTTTATATAAATACATAGGGAAACACGTTAATCCAATCGTAATTTTATATTAAAAACTGACAAATAAATTCAATTAATGAAGAGAATTAATTTGATTGGAATTCTTGTAATTTATTAATGTAAAGTATAGATTTTGTTAAAAACAGTTTTGTCTAAGAAAATTTAGGTTTTTCTGTTGATTTCATTGATTTCTTTTTGTCTAATCACGATTTTTTATCTTAATTTCATTTAATATAAATATTAATAATTAGTAATAATTTTTTGATTTACAGAAATTAACAAATATTTATACTTTTTTTCTATTGTTATTCAGTCTAAAACATGTATATTTGTATAAAAAATTTAATTTAGCAAATACGTTTTTCATAATTTTGCTGTAATTTATTTGAAAATTCTATACTTATATGATTTACAGAAATTATCAAATATTTATACTTTTTTTCTATCTTATTCATTCTAAAACATGTATATTTGTATAAAAAAATAAATTTTGCAAATACGTTTTTCATAATTTTGCTGTAATTTATTTGAAAACTCTATACTTATACTATTACAATTCATTCTTAATGAAATTAGTACCGTTTTTTTCATAATTTTTTGTATTTTTTTCATAATTTGTATTACTTATTACAATAATTATAAAGTTTGTATTAATTTAAACAGGTAACTGTTAAATTTTACGAATTAAATGAAAAAACGATTTTATTTTTCGAACATGAAAATAAGTATTAAAAAAAGTATACAATTTTGTAGTATATTTAATGAAATACATGGATTTCGTTGTCCGGATACATTTTTCAAGTTGGCTTACGTCAGTCAATGAAATATTCACAGCAAAACAATAGAGTTTATATGATTGAGTCAAGGCAACAAATAAACAATTAATTAAATAAATGAAAAACGTGTTTTTTTTGGGAACGGATGTCGGATTTCGTCTAATTATCGTTGAATATTCACCTCTAAACTAAATTTTGTTAATTCAAATGGAAATTGTAGAAATATTCATGATTAATTTCATCCTAATCTCAACTTTATTTATATTATTTTAACAAGTAGGCAAGTGTCAATTAATTCTTAACAACTACTTTAGTTTATTTTGTATAATAATCTAGTTGATAATCATAAAATATGTGTATGAAAATGTGAACAATAATCAAGTTAAGTAGAAATGAAGTTTTTAGAAAAATTTGTAAAGAATTGTTAATCTTTGACAAGCTGTAACCGAAGATTGGTGGTTACCACAAAAATGAAAATAGTATCATTGAAAAGTTCACAGTTTTACCTTTAATTTACATGATGGGTGATGTAATTAGCATTGGTAATTATAAAATAATTAAATGAAATCTAAGTGGTTACAAAAAACTCAAAAAATCGTTGTTTTTCGGTTTTGTAATGATTTCATAATGCAATTTCCATCAACAGATGATGCGTTTAAGTCTTCTCTAGAAGAGAAGTTGAAATATATCGCAATTTTATGGTAAATCTGAAAAATATCTAAAATAATGTTTTTGAAAAACTTGTAAATAATAGTGAAAATAATTACAAATTACTTAACTCTTATTTTATCAAAAATTCGTAATAAACTTGAGAATTTATCCCTGTTTTTCTTAAAGACTAATTAATTAATATGATTAGTTTCGAAATATTTGCACATTTGTTCACTAAAGTAAACACATTTTGAGTTAATAAATCAGAATTGTAAGAAATTTGTTTAAGAAAATCACAAGATAATTTCAACAGGATGATGAGAATTTATCCCTGTTTCTCTTAATGACTAATTAATTAATATGATTAGTTTCGAAATGAGAAATATTTACACATTTGTTTACTAAAGTAAACACATTTTGAGTTAAATAAATCAGAATTATAAGAAATTTGTTTAAGAAAATCACGATTTTCTTTAACATAATTTCAACATGAATTTGAGAATTTATCCCTGTTTTTCTTAAAAACTAATTAATATGATTAGTTTCGAAATGAGAAATATTTGCACATTTGTTCACAAAAGTAAACACATTTTGAGTTAATAAATCAGAATTATAAGAAATTTGTTTAAGAAAATCACGATTTTCTTAAGAGAATTTCAACATGAATTTGAAAATTTATCCCTGTTTTTCTTAAATACTAATTAATTAATATGATTAGATTCGAAATGAGAAATATTTGCACATTTGTTCACAAAAGTAAATACATTTTGAGTTAAATAAATCAGAATTA
Organism: Nicrophorus orbicollis; assembly: GCA_018845635.1. Classification (NCBI taxonomy): domain Eukaryota; kingdom Metazoa; phylum Arthropoda; class Insecta; order Coleoptera; family Silphidae; genus Nicrophorus; species Nicrophorus orbicollis. The sequence goes on along the minus strand of JAFMTC010000869.1, from coordinate 105,589 downwards.
TAAGAAATTTGTTGAAGAAAATCACGATTTTCTTTAAGATAATTTCAACATGAATTTGAGAATTTATCCCTGTTTCTCTTAAAGACTAATTAATTAATATGATTAGATTCGAAATGAGAAATATTTGCACATTTGTTCACAAAAGTAAACACATTTTGAGTTAATACATCAGAATTATAAGAAATTTGTTTAAGAAAATCACGATTTTCTTAACATAATTTCAACATGAATTTGTGAATTTATCTCTGTTTTTCTTAATGACTAATTAATTAATATGATTAGATTCGAAATGAGAAATATTTGCACATTTGTTCATAAAATTAAATACATTTTGAATTAATAAATCAGAATTATAAGAAATTTGTTCAAGAAAAACACGATTTTTTTAAGATAATTTCAACATGAATTTGAGAATTTATTCCTGTTTATTTTAAAGACTAATTAATTAATATGATTAGATTTGAAATGAGAAATTTTTGCCCATTTGTTCGCTAAAGTAAACACATTTTGAGTTAATACATCAGAATTATAAGAAATTTGTTTAAGAAAATCATGATTTTTTTAAGATAATTTCAACATGAATTTGTGAATTTATCCCTGATTTTCTTAAAGACTAATTAATTAATATAATTAGTTTCGAAATGAGAAATATTTGCACATTTGTTCACTAAAGTAAACACATTTTGAGTAAATACATCAGAATTATAAGAAATTTGTTCAAGAAAATCACGATTTTCTTTAAGATAATTTCAACATGAATTTGAGAATTAATCCCTGTTTTTCTTAAAGACTAATTAATTAATATGATTAGTTTCGAAATGAGAAATATTTGCACATTTGTTCACTAAAGTAAACACATTTTTAGTTAATAAATCAGAATTGTAAGAAATTTGTTTAAGAAAATCACAAGATAATTTCAACATGAATTTGAGAATTTATCCCTGTTTTTCTTAAAGACTAATTATTTAATATGATTAGTTTCGAAATGAGAAATATTTGCACTTTAGTGAACAGAAAATACAATTTGAATTAATGAAAATTACAAGAAAGTAATATTAATAAATATGGTTTCACGCTTCCTTATTTTGTTTCCAACGTGTTTTACAACATTCACTTTATATTTCAGTGGAAATATTTAATAAGAAATGTTGGGTTTCGAGCACGAAACGTTTGTTATTCACGAACCGTAGGTATTATACACAATTATTATAAATGTACTTCGATGTTATAAGGAAATGTAAACCCATTCGAATCTTCATGCATTATGCAAGGCGATTGAAGTACAACAACACAACACAATGTATTATTATTATATAGATGGTTATGCGGTCGTGCGAGGAAGGAGAAGGAAGGGCGCAGCGCCAAAATCGGAAGTGAGCAGGAAACTCACTCACCCGATGTTTTACTAATTTGTTATTTAATATTTGTAACAACATCGATGAAAACAATGTGTTGTACGTTGTTGTTGTTCTTTTATTTTCTTCAGTTTACGTCGTGTGATTCGGTATGCGTCGTCAGGGGTCACGCGTTCCGGACGAGAGAGGCCACTTCCGGTCTGCAAAGCCAAACAACAAGAAGTGGAATTTCCAGTATAAACGCACACACACACAAACACGTATACATTCCTATACATGCACACTAACTTAACGAAAGGTTGCGGTCGCAATTAATCGGACTCGACGCCGCTCAGACGTTCTCCAAGAATGCGAGTAAATCTTCGTTAAAAGAGGTAAAAAAAGGTCGTTCGTTATTGTATTTAAATCAGCTCGTTTTCCTTTCTCGAATTGTTCAAGTAATTAATTAATATAATCTTCGTTAGTTTTCGTAGCTAAATCTTTATATTTGTCTTCTGTGTGAGATTAATTAACATTTGCTTAAGCTCCGTTCTTCAAAACTTCGTTAAAAGAGGTAAAAAAAAGTTGTTCGTTATTCCATTTAAATCAGCACATTTTCCTCTTTCGAATTGTACAAGTAATTAATTACTATAATCTTCGTTAAAAGAGGTAAAAAACTGTTAGTTTTCGTAGCTATAGCTTTATATTTGTCTTCTGTATGAAATTAATTAACATTTGCTTAAGCTCCGTTCATCAAAACTTCGTTAAATGAGGTAAATTTTTGTATTTAAATCAGTACAATTGCCTCTTTCGAATTCAACGAGTAGTTGATTAATGTTATTGCTTATTGATGCCTCTTCAATGTACTTAAAAAGAAAATAAGTAAATCTTCGTTCAAAAAGTTAAAAAGACGTTAGTTTTCGTAGCTAAATCATTAGATTTGTCTTCTGTATGAAATTAATTATTATTTGCTTAAGCTCCGTTCATCAAAACTTCGTTAAATGAGGTACAAATTGTTTGTATTTAAATCAGTACATTAGCCTCTTTCGAATTCAACAAGTAGTTGATTAATGTTTGCTTATTGATGCCTCTTCAATGTACTTAAAAAACAAGTAAATCTTTGTTCAAAAAGTTAAAAAGACGTAAGTTTGCGTAGCTATTTCATTTTATTAGTCTTCTGTATGAAATTCATTAAGATTTGCTTATCAACGATGCTCCGTTCATTAAAATTTCGTTAAAAGAGGTAAAAAAAA
>JAFMTC010000869.1:87143-102444 GCA_018845635.1 Nicrophorus orbicollis | reverse complement strand
TTAATTATCATTTGCTTAAGCTCCGTTCATCAAAACTTCGTTAAATGAGGTACAAATTGTTTGTATTTAAATCAGTACATTTGCCTCTTTCGAATTCAACAAATAGTTGATTAATGTTTGCTTATTGATTCCTCCTCAATGTACTTAAAAAGAAAACAAGTAAATCTTCGTTCAAAAAGTTAAAAAGACGTTAGTTTTCGTAGCTAAATCATTTTATTAGTCTTCTGTATGAAATTCATTAAGATTTGCGTATATCAACGAAGATCCGTTCATTAAAACTTCGTTAAAAGAGGTAAAAAATCGCTCGTTATTGTATTTAAAACTTTATATTTGTCTCACTCAAACTCTACAGAAAAATAATTAAAATTAATTTATTGATGACTTTTCGACATTTTCTAAAACAAAAAAATAAGAAAACTTTCGTTAAAAAGAGGTTTTTGTAACTAAATCTTTATATTTGTCCTATTCAAATTCTGAATGCAATTAATTAAGATTTGACGTTTTTCAAAAGAAAAGAAAAAGTGAATCTTCGTTAAAAGAGGTAAAAAAACATAGCTGAAACTTCATATTTGTCTCTTTCAAATGTTGTATGTAATTAATTAAAGTTATTAGTTTTGTATCAAAATCTCCTGAAACGAATATATAACTGAACAGGCATTGGTTTCCATGACTACTGAATAATAATGTCACTTTAACAGTTACTTGTCAGAATGATAAAGTAGTTATGTCATTCTTAATTATGAATTTATTTCACTACCCCTAATTTGATGTAATCTCATGTTAAATAATGTGTGACTTTAATACGTAATTTGTACGTGAAATTAAAGAAGTATTATGAAATTTAAGAATAACGGAAATATGTTTAGGGTTTGGTACAATAATTTAAACAATGATTATGATTTTCTTCATTTTTAGGATGAAGTTTCTTCATGTTGAAGATCATTACAGGGTTTCCATGGCTACCGCATAATTTGTACCTACGTATGTCACTTTAACAGTTACTTGTCAAAATGATAAAGTAATTATGTCACTCTTAACCACAATTAATTGTACAACCCCCCTCTTTTGATGTAATCTCATAATAAAACATGTGTGACTTTTTAATACGTAATTTGCACTTGAAATTAAAAGAGAAAGTCAGAGAATTATGAAGTAAACAAAATATTTCGGATTTGATGTAGCAAATTAAAATTACGATTTTCTTTTTTGGTTGAAATTTCTTCGTGTTGGAGATTTGCCCTTTTCGGTGGAAGGTATTACTTTTACGGATGCAGTGGACCCCAACCACCTGGCAATTCGGAATGCGGCACATGGTGTTTTTGTGCGCTCCGAAGTGAGAGCAGATGGTGGATGTGGTTGAGGTGGCGGACGCCTTTCGACCGTCATCCACCGAAACAAACAAAAAAAAAACGTATAAAGGATGAAGAAAGAGAGACAAGGATGTGAGAAAGGAGGAGATGGTGAAAGGAAGAAGGACAGGAAAACGCATCCACCCCAGACAGAAGGAACAATCCAATCATCATCAATCTTTGGCATATGGTTTCGAATGTTATCATCCCCTCGAAGAAATCTGGTTTGGCCAAAAACCATCCTGCATTGATTACTGAGATATTTATGCACTTTCAAATTTTAATATGTTAGTAAACCAAAGTTATGTACCTTTTTTCAGACTTTAAGGTAAACAAAAGAGTTTGACAGAAATGTCAATACTTACGAATTGACAATTACGCATCTATTATTTGGTTAAAGAAAACCAAAACAATTATATAATCCAATTGAAATTTTAATATGTTATCCAAACTTATGTGACAGAAATGTCACTTTTTTTTTCAGACTTTATGGTAAACAAAAGAGTTTGACAGAAATGTCAATAGTTACGAATTGACAATTGCGCATCTATTATTTAGTTAAAGAAAACCAAAACAATTATATAATCCAATTGAAAAGTATTTCAAAATATTCACCCCTTCAATAATTTCACACTGTTGTTATTTTTATAATAAGATATTATTACCTAATTTGTAATGCAAATCTTTGGAAAGAAAGTGACAGAAATGTCAATTGTTTCATACTTAAAAAAAAAGAGTTTGACACAAATGTCAATATTGACACATTGATATAATCATAATGTTACGTTCGTGTATTGTTATAATCATAATCTAATTGAAAAATCTTTTAAGAAAATTACAGATTTTTTGTTAATTTAACATTGTTGTTAATTGTACAACAACTTACTAAACTTATTAAATCTATTGAAAGAGAGTGATATGTCAAATGTCATTTGTTTTGACAGAAATGTCAATAGTTTTGAATTGACAATTGCGATTTATTTTTCATTTCTGTAACCAATAATTTAACACTGTCGTTAAATGATTGAAGATATTATTAATTAATTTGTAATTAAAATCTTTGGAAAGAAAGTGACAGAAATGTCAATTGCTTCATATTAAAAAAAACAGTTTGACACAAATGTCAATAGTGACACATTGATATAATCATAATGTTACGTTCATGTATTGTTATAATCATAATCTAATTGAAAAATCTTTTATGAAAATTACATATTTTTTGTTAATTTAACATTGTTGTTAACTGTACAACAACTTACTTACTAAACTTATTAAATCTATTGAAAGAGAGTGACATGTCAAATGTCATTTGTTTTGACAGAAATGTCAATAGTTTTGAATTGACTACTGCGATTCATTTTTCATTTCTGTAACAAAAAAAAACACAGATTATATCATTCTAATTGATAATTATATGTAATCAGTCACAATTAATTTAACATTGATGTTAATTTTATAACAAATCATTAGTTCAATTTACGAGACAAAGTAATTAAGTCAGAAAGAGTTACTAAACATATAAAATTGAATTGAAAAGTATAAATTATAAATGACATATTAATTAGTTTAACATTGAAATTAGTAAAGAAACTTAATATTATTTTTATAGTAAAATTCTGTTTGTGTTTTCTGAAAATGTGATATCAGAATATTCTAAGTATCACAAACTAAACAAATATTTCTTTATGAAAGTACGTAGGTTACATTGAAGTTATCATTGTTTATATTCGAATGATGTAATCAAGCTTCCATATTTGCAGCGACGAGTGCAACTTGCAACGATCCTCAGCACAGAATCCATTTACGTAATGACGCCACAAGCAATTGCAGGATTTGCAACAACATCAATTGGCGCCACGGCGTTTACTGCTCGTAAACAGCAGCAATACGAAGCTGAAACGGCTCCAATCCGTCGATGCTACATCCAATAGCTAATCTACAAGAATCTTATAAAAAGTTGCAAAAAAAAGAAGCAATTAAAGGAGTTATGTGCACTTCTTTAATATTATGTGTACTTCCTTAATATTAAGTGTACTTCTTATGTAATTTTTGAATTTCGTATAATTAAATGTGGTTTTAAGATGTTAAAATCTGAAAGAAGTATTGAGTAATAAACAATAATTGTAAATTACAAAAAACAAATAGATCCAATAGGAAATTTGATTTAATAATTCGAAAATTATAAAACTCTTTTAATATACACCCATACCTCGCTATACGGCATTTCGCTATAACAGCCCTCTTCAATTAAGACATGTTTTCGATTTACGGCCTAAAATGTTGCGTTATAACGGTTGATATATCTACATGTTGCCAATCTTGCGCAAGCGCAATAATTGATTCGCTTTACGGCCAAGTTTCGTGGAACGTAACTAGGCCGTAAAGCGAAGTATGGGAGTATTGTTATTAAATCGGATTACGTTTCTTTTTGATATGATTATTGTTCTAAAATGTTAATTAATAAGTGAGATATAACGATTTTCCTACATGAGTAACAAGTCTTCACGTTTCATTTAATTATTCGATAACCACGCATACCAATTACGTAATGGAATATTCAAATTAAAGATGAAACAACGGGCTTTCCAATGCAATTACTATCAGATCTCTGATGTTTGTGATAATCATTGCATTGCCATACTTAAGAAACGTTTGGCCACGCGTCCGAACGCAGGTAGAATTTAAAAAAAAATCGTCAGCTGCTCCCTCCGGGAGGATAAAGGATGGCCCTTTTTTTTGTTGTTCGTCTGGACCACAGGTGCAAGGCACATCTCATCTGGTGAAGAAAGATGCGGAGAGACGAGGAAGAGGAAAAGGGGTTTCTCCTCGCAGCGATAATAATAAAGGTGTTCTTCCATTGAGGAGCAGCTGAAGAGGTTTCCTCGAAGTTTACAGTGCACGTGAATGCATAACAGTGGAGGCAATGCAGACCTCTTAAATAGTCAATACGTTTCAACAGTAGTTTAGTTAATAATACACGAGGATGCTCCACAATGTACGCACTTAGTTGTGGTGCAGAAATGAAAATGTCTTCACGATACTTACACCAATTACGTAAACTATACTGAGGGTACAAGGAGAGTTGAAAAACTGAGCAGAAATTTATGTTTGTGGAAGAATTGTAAATAGGAAACAATTACAACAAAACTCGTATTCGATACTTCAATGAAATGAAAGTTAACCAAAAAAACAACACTATAAAGAAACAAGTACACTTACATCAATTATTCATGTAATTATACATTATTCATGTTAAAAACTTAATAAATACCACGAAAATTCCGTTGAATATTTGAATGAAATATAAAAGAAATAATTGTTCTAAACAATCATTCAACATTGAAATCAAATTAATAATTGCTTTTACCTCAAAAACTATACTAAATATTTCTAAAAAAAGGTAATATTTTCGTTTTGAATTAATAATTTATACTACAAATATGTTACAAATTGATTACTTTAAATAATTTGTTTACAAAATTGATTTAGAAAATGCTAAAAAAAAAACAGTTTTTGGAACTTGTATGGAAATGGAAATGAACAAAAAATATTATAATTATAACTTTGATCTCAAAAACTAAACGAAATATTCATAGAAACTATTTTTCTTTTAATAATTATTACTATAAATTATTATAAATCTATGATGAAAAAGGTGAATTTGATTGAAGTTGTTTAAGTATTTTGCAAGTATTGTAGATAATTGCACTTTCGAAAGTATTCTGTGTATTGCATGCAATTGATCTTTAAGTACTTTTGTAATTTACTTAGCAAGTATCATGTAACGTGTTGACGTGTAATTATAACACAAGTATTTTGTATACCTTATACATTTGATGGATAAGTATACATGTTATGAATTAAACGATTCACAAATATAAATTTAAACTAATTAAAAGCGAATTTTTCAAAGAAGTTAACTTGAAATGTAATTATACATAATTCATGTTAAAAACTTAATAAATACCACGAAAATTCTGTTGAATATTTGAATGAAATATAAAAGAAATAATTGTTTTAAACAATCATTCAACATTGAAATCAAATTAATAATTGCTTTTACCTCAAAAACTAAACTAAATATTTCCAGAAACTATTATTTCTTTTAATAATTATTACTACAAATTATCATAAATCTATTTATTTATTGCTTTAAATAATAGTAACAAATGATGAAAAACGTGAATTTGATTGAAGTTGTTTAAGTATTTTGCAAGTATTGTAAATAATTGCACTTTCGAAAGTATTCTGTGTATTGCATACAATTGATCTTTAAGTACTTTTGTAATTTACTTAGCAAGTATCATGTAACGTGTTGACGTGTAATTATAACACAAGTATTTTGTATACCTTATACATTTGATGGATAAGTATACATGTTATGAATTAAACGATTAACAAATATGAATTTAAACTAATTAAGAGCGAATTTTTCAAAGAAGTTAACTTGAAATGTAATTATACATAATTCATGTTAAAAACTTAATAAATACCACGAAAATTCTGTCAAATATTTGAATTAAATTTTAAAAAAATTGTTTTAAACAATCATTCAACATTGAAATCAAATTAATAACTGCTTTTACCTCAAGAACTATACTAAATATTTCTAAAAAAAGGTAATTTTTTCGGTTTTAATTAATAATTTATACTACAAATATGTTACAAATTGGTTACTTTAAATAATTTGTTTACAAATTGATTTGGAAACTGCTAAAAAAAATCAGTTTTTGGAACTTGTATGAAATGAAAATGGACAAAAAACAAAATAATTATAACTTTGATCTCAAAAACTAAACTAAATATTTCCAGAAACTATTTTTCTTTTAATAATTATTACTATAAATTATTATAAATCTATTTATTTATTGCTTTAAATAATAGTAACAAATGATGAAAAACGTGAATTTGATTGAAGTATTTTGCAAGTATTGTAGATAATTGCACTTTCGAAAGTATTCTGTGCATTGCATACAATTGATCTTTAAGTACTTTTGTAATTTACTTAGCAAGTATCATGTAATGTGTTGACGTGTAATTATAACACAAGTATTTTGTATACCTTATACTTATTTGATGGATAAGTATACAAGTTATGAATTAAACGATTAACAAATATGAATTTAAACTAATTAAGAGCGAATTTTTCAAAGAAGTTAACTTGAAATGTAATTATACATTATTCATGTTAAAAACTTAATAAATACCACGAAAATTCTGTTGAATATTTGAATGAAATATAAAAGAAATAATTGTTCTAAACAATCATTTAACATTGAAATCAAATTAATAATTGCTTTTACCTCAAAAACTATACAAAATATTTCAAAAAAAAGGTAATTTTTTCGTGTTTAATTACTAATTAATACTACAAATGTGTTACAAATTTATTACTTTAAATAATTTGTTTACAAACTTGATTTAGAAAATGCTAAAAAAATCAGTTTTTGGTACTTGTATGAAATGGAAATGAACAAAAAACAAAATAATTATAACTTTGATTTCAAAAACTAAACGAAATATTCATAGAAACTATTTTTCTTTTAATAATTATTACTATAAATTATTATAAATCTATTTATTTATTGCTTTAAATAATAGTAACAAATGATGAAAAACGTGAATTTGATTGAAGAATTTTGCAAGTATTGTTGATAATTGCACTTTCGAAAGTATTCTGTGTATTGCATACAATTGATCTTTAAGTACTTTTGTAATTTACTTAGCAAGTATCATGTAATGTGTTGACGTAATTATAACACAAGTATTTTGTATACCATACACATTTTATGGATAATTATACGAGTTATGAATTAAACAATTAACAAATATGAATTTAAACTAATTAAGAGCGAATTTTTCAAAGAAGTTAAATTGAAATGTAATTAATTTGTTATATGCAACTTAAGTATCAGCTTTTCAAATTATTCAATCAAAAATATTATTCATTGCTTCTTACATTATTTGTAAAAGTTAAATAAACCTACATTTTTTCAAAGGGCTATTGAAAACAAGTCTAACTACCCGTTTTGTACTCATATTTCTTAATTAATGAAATAATTTAAGATTGAGACTTAATGACTTCAAATTGATTGCTTTTGTTTGATTATCAAATGACAAATTTGATCAGAAAAAAAATAATATTGTTTATGTAATTGTTAAACAATAGCAATTCAACACTTTAGATGAAAATTTTTGTCATTACTTTCTGATTTTAAGTAATGTTAATATAGGCAACTAAATATACTTATATTACACATTTCAATATTAACACTGCATTTCGAATGCATTTCTTGAAGTATTATTGAATTATTGTTATATAATAATTAAAACTTACTGATCACTTTAATTACCTATAAAATAGTCGATAATTACCCAAAACTTTATTATAATTTTTTTCTTCTAATTTGAATTATTACTTGAAAATCGGTAAATCGAACTTTATAAAAATGTTAGAAATACATAAGAAAGTCACTCCTATTACGTTTTTTTTATATAAAAGCGTTGTATAACGTTTTTATTTGCAATATTTTCAATGAAAATACAGACCTATACAACTTATTATACAATTCGTGTTTTGTTAATTCAATTTATTTGATTAATTATTAACTAATTATATTTATATGTATTTTGTTGATTGATTCAAAATTACCTTCCATCTTTACATAGAATATTTGTTAAATTTGTTACTTATATTTGAATGATCTGCTTGAGGAATGGCAATTTAAGAACAAAAATAGTTCAAATGTTAGCTTGGTTGTATATATTTAGATTGATTTTTAACTAAAAAATGCATAAACTTGTATAAGTATACATAGAGGTGAACATTTCTAAGAAGAAAGATGTAGATAGGGGATGATAAAAGTTAAGAGAGATAAAGTGTTAGTTTGGTTACATACATTTTGGGACCTTGAAACGACCTTGAGTAATGTTGATTATATAAGTTAGGAAAACTAATCTGTTGGTTAAGTTGCATATGTTTGGATGATTTTTCGAAACAAAGGATTTGATGAAGGATTATGAAAGATTATCGATTATAAGATTAATGAAAAGTAAGACTAATTGACACATATTATGTTAGTTTATTTACGTTCAGTTTACAATAATAACATCGTTACGATCATCATCAGTTGGTATAATTAAAATGTACGTTTATTTATGTATCTGCATATGCATAGTTGCAATAATATAGTTACGTAATGTTAATGTAGTTCATTATTATTAATGATAATAATAGTAGATAGTGCATATATGTTAATTAACAGTACATCCGCTACGTTAGACATAAAATCGTGATTATATACATATTAAGGTTTATATAATTATTTGTTCAATGGTAATTATAAATGTTAATATCACAGTTCATATCTACATAATCAAAAAGGAGGAAACGTAGGAAACGATGGGTGAAACGAGGAGGGAGAAAGGCGAAACGCGTTGATCTTACAACTTACGTAATTATATACTATATACAATAAAGGGTATATAATCTGCTCAGAGATGTACAGAAATATGTAAAGAGAGAAAGAGAGAGAAAGTGATTGATGTTGATTAAACGAGAGATGGGTGGAGTTTCCAAAAGGGCTCAGATGATGGAAACTCGCCGATCTCTCCAACACCCCACATCGAATCTACTTAACTTCTTAAGTATACATTATATTACATAACATCAAGTTCAAAAGTCTATTATACACACCTATTAAAGATACCGTTCTTTCTTTTTTTACTTTTCTTTTATTTTCAATAGATTTTCTTTTTTTAAATTTAATTACCCTGCAAATTTCTTCCAAATAGATCTTCGTTTCGTTCCAAGACACGTTTAATATTTATGTACAGATCAATTCTGATTCAGGTTACATCAAATTTTCAGCGAAAAGAAAAACCTAGTCGAAGCGGCAATGTACAGGTTTTGTTTACAACATCGAATTGTATATCATACATATATATCTTTATATATAAAAAAAGAAACAATTATTATAAAATTAATTTCAAAGGGAAAAGAAAACGTTCGTTAGTTTGTGTTGTCGTTCGGTTCTCTTCGTTTTTGTTTACAGGTTGGCGCTGAAGGTGATGGCCAAACCGTTCTTGACGATCGTGTCTTTCGGCGGAGTCGTTTCCTTCTCGTTGTTGATGGAGCGAGATGTCATCGTTGTCATGGTGATGGCAGATGTCGAGGGATCGCCCTTGCTCACCAAAGGACCTGAAATACGAAAATTGTTGATACAAATTGTTGATTGCATTTTGCTTCCTGAAAAATCTTGACTATATGAAGAATAGTAAGAAAATTTGATCGATATGACTAATCCACAAATATTAAGGTAACTTTTGTTGTAGGTATTTACATCATTGTTTGATAAACTGTCAAATTGACAATCAACAATGAAACAATTGGTTGTTGATATTGACATTACTAAATGTCAAGTTGACAATTAAAAATGACAAAATCTAATCCAATTTGTTTCGCAAATTCCCATGTACCTATCAAATATATTTGGATACACTATATTTACCTAAGTCACACTCGTCTTCGTTGTTGGGGCATATCGAGGTGCCTCTAGCTTGTCGACACTTCGTCGACCCCTGCTTATTCCTTCTCGGAAAAACGCTATTCTCCATGTGAAGAGTAGCGTTGATGTCTTTTCCGGCGGCGCAGGTGCAGGCTTTGAGGAAGCTCTTCTTGAAGTTGTCGGAGAGAAAGGCGTAGAGAATGGGGTTCATCGCGGAATTGGAGTAATTCAGGCAAGAAGCGAGGAGATGTATGGTCAGGACGAAGGACCCGGACTCGGTGTTCGACGAGAAGATCAAGGTGATCTGCAGGATCCAGTAAGGAGTCCAGCAGATGATGTAAACTGTCACTACAGTCAGAACCAAATTGGTGACCTTCCTGTGCGACTTCTTCTTTTCCTTGCTCTTGTTCTGCGGCCCGACGGTCTTCAATTTACGAAGTACCAAGCAGTAGAACACCAGGATCAAGCAAAGAGGTATCAAGAAGCTGAAGACGAACGTGTACAGGGTGAAGGCTTTCGGGGATTTCGAAGTCTGCCAGTCGATGATGCAGGATTTGGACTCGTGAATTTCGTCGCTGATGGGATCCTGGCAGAGCCAGGTCACTTCCTTGGCGAAGAGCAGGATCGGGATCATCAGGAGAAGACTGCAAAGCCAAGCCGCCATCGAAACGATCCTTGAGATGAACGGAGTTCTCCATTTCGGAGAAGAGATCGGATGGCACACGGCTATGTATCGATCCGCGCTCATGATGAAGAGGAAGAGGCTGCTGGTGAATTGGTTGAGGCTGGTCAGGATTAGGTAGGCTTTGCAGGCGATGTCGCCGAAGATCCAGGACCTCTTCACGATCGTCACGATGAGGAACGGTATGCCGATGAGGAAGAGCTCATCGGCGATGGCCAAGTTCACTATGTACATGTTCGTGACGGTCTGCATCTTGGAGAACCGCAGCACCACGTAGATGACCAGAGTGTTGCCCACCAAACCGACGAAGCAGATCAGGGCGTACAGGATCTCTTGGAAAATGAAGACGGCGGATTGGCCTTCCGGGAGACACGTTACGTTCACTGATTCGTTCATCTCGAGCAATTCATTCAACTACTCCCTGAAACGAAACAATATTTCAGAAAGACTAACCTACATGTTGAAATTGAGCATTATATACATTTGGAAACAATTTACAAGAAAATGGTGTTAGTTACAAACCTAGAAGTATTTGCATATTGAAGCCTGAATATTTGACTTTAATTAGAACATTCGTAGATATAATTAGCATGAACAGTTTTAGAATTATACACCAAAACGTGGAGACTGAATTTTCCAGAGTTAAAACACTTAACTTTGAAAGCTAATTACAAGAAAACCGTTCTAGTTACAATCCTAGAAATACATGCTTATTGAACCCTGAATATTTAACTTCAACTAAAGTATTCATTAATAAACTTTGCACCGTCAGTTAACAAATAACACACCAAAACATGAAGACACTGATTTTTTCAGAACATTACTGTAATTGGAGTATTCCTACATAAAATTTGCAAATATTTGTGCATAATTTCTGTGACAAATTATGAACTGAACATTTTGTCTATAGACACCATCAATCAATCAATGTATTCCAAATTGAAATGATTATTTTTCTATTCGCATCTTGTGCCTATAATTTTCTTCGGAGCTCATCCATCCGAAGCGGACGTAATTTATTATCCGAACTGCAAATATGAATAAAATTCGATATTCTATAAAGGGAAGCATCGCGTATTCCGGCTCACACACAATGCCTTTGATTTATTGCCTCGTTCACGCGTTTCCTTCCAATAAAATAGACGATAGACTATTAGTTTTCTAGTTTACAAGGAATGGGAAAGCAAATGGAATAGTGTGTGTGTAGCAAATAGAAAAATGCGCAACGAACGGGGTCGAATGCACAACGTCCCAACGGTTTCACATCAATGAATTATTTATTTATAAATAGAACTTCCGAAGGTCGACTCAATTCACATCGATGCCTTTTCTTTATGTGAAAGACACATTCCTTATCGATGTGCATATAAGAAAGTTTAGTTAATTTAAGACAAACTTATGAGAAGATGTTTAAAAAAAGGGAGGTGTTGTGTCCATATTGTTATATCAATCTTCTAATCTGGCAAATGTAGACATATAGAAGAAAGTTTATATATCAATCTTCATACGTAAATTACAATCTAGCAATTGTACCGTAAAGTTTAGTCAATGTTACAAAAACTCTTTTGTAAGAAAAAGGGAGGTGTTGTGTCCACAACTATATATCAATCTTCATACGTAAATTACAATCTAGCAATTGTATCGTAAATTTTACTCAATGTTACAAAAACTCTTTTGTAAGAAAAAGGGAGGTGTTGTGTCCACAATTATATATCAAGCTTAATACGCAAATTACAATCTAGCAACTGTAGCGTAAAGTTGAGTCAATGTTACAGAAATTGCAAAACTTTTTCATGTACTCTCCGAAACACTTTGATCTACAATTTTGTTGTCTACCATTTACTTCACGCACACGTGCTACCTAATATAAACCGAAGCAAACGTGTTTCGCATATAAAATATGAAATAGCGAAATCCTTTTATGAAGGCAGCTGCAAACGCGTACGTATTTTGTTTTTTAAGTGTAAATTCGGTTTATTTTTGTCGCGCGAGATAATGATTTCGTCTAGTGCACTTTGCAAAATGCGGAAACAACGTGTGTTCCGCAAATTAAAAACCGTTTTCGAGTTTCCACTTTTTAATTCCCGCTTTTTTTCCCTGCAATTCCGAAGAGCCTCACAACTCTCCATGCAACAAAACAAGTCGCAATTATTTCCGAATTGCATGAACACAAAAATTGTAAATAATATGTTAATGTTCAATTCTTATTCGTTTTGTATTGTTGAAGAGATGTTTTGAGAATACGCAAAGCGGAAAATAATTTCCTTTTTCCGTGTGCAACTGCAGCGTAATCGTGCGAACGAAAAGAAAATGCGAAAGGCAATCAAATTGATAAAACGGTTTCGTGAGGAAATCCTTATACGGGAGGAGATGAGGTGGTTTGGTGGATGGATGAGTGATGATGATTTTCCGAGGAAATGAGACAATAATAACGTGATGGAGGAGAATATGACAATGGAAATATCAAACTCTTTGGAAATTGGGAAAATGAAAAGAGAATTACTTCAAAATACAAATACATTTCTATAAGATTCATAAGATTCATACCTGTAAAGTTATTATCTTGTGATTTCAGAAAGGGAGGTGTCGTGTCCATTTTACTGTTTTTCGGGTCTATATTCATTTATTCGGGATTGCACATTTAGTTTACGAAAATGGACGTGTTTAGTAACATTTTCCACTCCCTTTCTATTTTAGCATAATGTGATTACGTGCTCTCCTGATGATGATTCTTCTCTTATTTTTTGCTTTGTTGCTTCGCAGACTTAGTAATGGTGGCAGTATCCATTCGTTACGCTTCCAGAGTCTAAGGACGAAACCATGTTTCACTCCTTCCTCCATCCTCTATATAAATTTTACCTTTTTCCCCTCATATTATTTACATTTATTTCACTGAAAATAAAATAAACAAAGTGAAACGCACGGACTTCAACGCTACCTCTTTCTTTTTGTAAAGTGTTTTTTTTGTTCTTTCTTCAGCTGCGAAATTAATGTGCGCAATTTGTGCGAACGGTGAGAAAGCGCAATTTTGCAGACTAATGCCGAATTATGATCCCAATCCACACAGCATGTGGTCTGGAATGTCATGGGCTGTGCCTAATTAGAGTTAGGAGCTTACACCGCAATTGCTACTCCCCTGACTGTAGTAGTCGGTAAATGGGGTTAAATACGCTCTCACATTATTTCTGGTAATCGGCCGCAAATATCGGATTTTGCGGACGGACTTCTGCGTGCAACTGTGCAACATTCAACAATGCAAATCAATAAATATCTTCAAAATGTAGTCGGAATATTGTATTGAATATTTGGATATACTCGGTGATCCTCGTAAATGTTAAGAGATGATTGAAGATGCTTTGAAACAGTTATAGATAATTGGTAATACTTGAAGATATTTTGAGTATTAACTGTAATATTTCAGTATATTTAGTAATTTATGAAATGTTAGAAGATAATTGAAGATACATGGAGAAATATTGAGGTAATTAGAGACGTTTGGAAGTACTTGTACAATTAATAATAATGTTTGGTTTATAATCTTTCAGGATACTCGAAGATATTTGAAGATACTTGAAGATCCTAGAATATATCAGCCGAAGATACTTGGAGGTACATCGATATACTTTGAAAATTAATTCTTTTGATTCGTTTATAATATTCTGGGAGATCCTTGAAAATACTAGTAGATACTTGGAGTTACTTGAAGATAAGTATATATCTATTGAGAGTTAGTTGACTAATTATTAATGGTAATGGTTGGTTTGTAATGTTTCAAGATAATTAGAAGATATTTGGACGTACTTGGAGGTACATGTATATACTTGGAAAATGAATTCTTATGATTGGTTTATAATATTTTAGGATATTTAGAGATCCTTGAAGATGAAAATACTTGGATATCTTAGGAAATTCTTGAAGATTCTTGAAAATAATAGTAGATACTTAGCATTATCTGAAGATAAGTATATATATATATATATATATATTTGGAGTAACTTGACTAATTAATGGTAATAGTTGGTTTATAATGTTTCAGGATATTTACGAAATATTGGCTTGGCTAAATTTGGTGGTACTTGGAGACTCTTAAAGATTGGCATATACTTGAGGAATTAATGTTAATAGTTGGTTTATAATAATGATTCAAAATATTTATGAAAATTAATAGACTTATGAAGATACGTAGTTATAGATGGAGATATTGGGAGATACTTGGACAATTAGTGTTAATGATTGGTGTTTCAGAATATAAAGAAAATTTGAAGATATTTGGACATACTTGGAGATACTTGAATATACTTGGAAATGCTTGGCTATACTTGGATATACTTTGAGATACTTATACGTATTGGAAAATGAATGTTAATGCTTAAGATGGTTTATAAATTTGCAGGAAATTCAGGAAAAAAATGAAGATATTTGTATATATTTGGACATACTTGGAGATACTTGAACATACTTGGAGATGCTTGGCTATACTAGGAGATATTTTGAGATACCTAGACATATTGGAAAATGAATGTTAATGGTTTAGTTGGTTTATAAATTTGTAGGAAAATTAGGTAAAATTGAAGATATTTGGACATACTTGGAGATACTTGAACATACTTGGAGATGCTTGGCTAAAATAGGAGATACTTTGAGATACTTAGACATATTGGAAAATGAATGTTAATGGTTAAGTTGGTTTATAAATTTGCAGGAAATTTAGGAAAAAATTGAAGATATTTGTATATATTTGGACACACTTGGAGATACTTGAA
>JAFMTC010000869.1:76166-86836 GCA_018845635.1 Nicrophorus orbicollis | reverse complement strand
TATATATTTGGACATACTTGGAGATACTTGAACATACTTGGAGATGCTTGGCTATACTAGGAGATACTTTGAGATACTTAGACATATTAGAAAATGAATGTTAATGGTTAAGATGGTTTATAAATTTGAACACACCTGGAGGTATTTGAATATACTTAGAGATGTTTTGCTATACTTGGAGATACTTGGATATCTTGGAAGATACTTGGAGAATAAATGTTAATAGTTGGTATATGAAATTTATGAAAATTTTAAGAAATTTCAAGATACTAGTAGTTACATGAAGATATTGGGAGATAATAAGAGAATTAACATTAGTGGTATACCAATGTTTCAGGACATTTATCAAAATTTGCATATATTTGAAGACACCAAATTTTCCTAAATATTTCCAAATAATTTGTTTCTTAACTTTTTTTTATAGAAATTCATAAATTAATTAAATTTATTACAAATAATTCAACATCTTCCAATACGAAAAACGACAACGTTTTCAACATATTCTCACTTTCATAAAGACGAGTTGTTAATTTGAAATGCATTACTTATTCATTCATTACTCGTTTCCCTCTCAGTTTCCACAACATAATCTCTGAAGCTTTGCGAATATCCGTTTCGTGTACGCCGGAATACATTCAATATTTAGCAGTCGTTTCCAAAGCAGAGAAATCCAATTTCATCATTATTTATTTATTCCGATATTAATCTCTACTCGATATTAATCTGCTTCCAGATATTGCCTCGTCCTCCGACGTTAATCTGCGTTCGGATAACAAATCTCCAACCTAATGTAATTGCACACGTTCCACATAATCCGCTTCACTACAATTTGTATCCAAACGACGATATTACCTTTACATTCTTTGAAAATATACAATATATATAATGTAATACATCCATACCTCTCTTTACGGCCTAGATACGTTCCACCAAACTTGGCCGCAAAGTGAAAAGCCGTATAAGGAATCAATTATTGCGCTTGCGCAAGATTGATAACATGTAGATATATACATAGTTTTTCAGATCTAAGTTGGCTAATGTGTGGTCAATAAGTATGTTTAATAATATTGATGTCTCACAACTGTAACTAATGTATAACTAGTTCCAAATTAAACATCAAAAAAGTCTTTAAACTTATAAATATCGCAAGAAATTTATATTTCTTAGCATTGTGCAATATGCAAATACGTTTGCCCCTTGACACGTCTCCGGGAAAAGTTCATCAGGAAGCTTGCTTTTCCTTCAAGATTTACGCATTTCTTTCAAGACTAATTGAAATAAAGTAGCTCCAGTTAATTTCTTCTTCGCTCGGCATTATATTCGTATTTCGCGCCGCAATTAAGCGTTTAATTTAAGCTGAGAAGAAAATTACGATTGGTTTTCCAATTAGAGTAAATAAATCGGAGATTTGAGCAAAAAGGAAAAGGATGGTTTGTAACGTCGCTTTTCAACGTTGGCAGGACGATAATTTCGTTGGGAAGTTGACAATTCACAGCCCGCTTTTCATTATCCTGCTGCAGGATAATGAGGTTATCGTCCGGAACGAATTGCCAACTTTTCCGTGCTATTGATTGTCTTTTACTAAATTTCTTTTTTTTTTTAAGAAAATACAGTTCAATCTTATTGAGTAGAATAATTATACATGATTTTTTAAAGTAAATATAAAGTAAAAAACGTATTAATTTGATGGAATTTGATTGTAATAGCAAAATATTTAGAGATTTCTTCAAAATATTCAATAAAAAAAATAATTAAATTTTTAGATGTGACTTTACTTAATTACTGGATAACAATGTATGATAATTAGGTAATAAGATAAAAGTAGAAAAATATAGGTAATTTGATGAAATATTGATTAATTTAATTAATTAAAATCTTTCAGAAGATTTTCATATTTCTCTTGTTTGGCGCCACTTGGATTGCCTATGCGTACAACGTGAAGTTAGCTACAGTTGAGAGTGTAACAATAGTTGTCATCAGCAAGAATGAAGAGCGTACGTGTTGAAATAATTTCGAAGAGAAAGAGTAAATTATGAAGAATCCGAACGAGTCTATAATTTCATCCAGCAACAACTTGATCCTTCGCTGAAAAAGTATGTTTATAATTGCATTTGTAATCATCAAAATGAAATAACTGTTGATAAAGAAAAATATTATAGCTGCAAGTGTTTTGGCGTCACTATGAAGTTAGCTGCAATGGAGAGTGAAGCAATAGTTGACAGTTCATCCAGAAGAAAAAGTAGAAATTGTGAAGATGTCGAAGGAGTCCCTTAAGTTCATTCTACTTGGTTCTACGAACTGGATACCTTTACTTCTACATAATAGTTGTCTGTGGTGAAAGTATAAGAGGGAAGAAATCACCGATTGGATACCAAAAGTAATTCCTCCAGTGAGTGAGGTTAGGAGGAAATTTGGCAGTGCATTGTATGTCTATTTATCCGTGCAACCTGAGTTGTGTGCATGTGATAAGCTTTTGTTAGTTAAATGCAGAAGAAGATTGTTCAATGCTTGCTCGGGTTAATTCCTCAAGAGTGAGATTTTGACACGAGAACATTTTGATTGCATTTCTGATTATCCAAGTTTGGAGATTGATAGTTTGGAGTGCGCAGTAACACAAGGGATGTATTTTCACAAGTAATGATATGACAATAATAATGCAGACTCGCAAAGAGTGATTATAATAGAGAATCTTAACGACTGACGTGTGTGAAGCCAGTTAGTGATAATGTCCACGTTCAGTCCTTTCATACCTTAGGGTTGCAAAGCTTTTCTCGGTGTGGATAGGAGCAAATTGGTATTGAGGCCAATAATTTTATGTGATGTAAAAATATTACATATGATTTTGAAGATTGTTCAGTTGTACGTGTGGGGAAACGGAAGCATATTTAGTTGCCTAGAGTAACTCCTCTAGAGAGAGAGAGAGGTAATATGATTGAGACAGAGATTACTTACATAATATACTATTGAGTTTTTGAATTAGTGTGTGATACATGAAAAACTGCACGATGAACAATATGGAGGATTTAAGAATTGCCGTTAGGATTCTTTGAGCCAAGTTATCCTTTTCCAAGAAGTTCACAAATATGATGGTGCTAAAGCATGTTACAAAGACATTCAGAAGTATATTGGAAGAGCCAAAATGTGGTTGGGTGATTTAGAACAACATCATTTAGATTTAGCAGTGAAAATGGAAACACAAGAGTTAACTTGAAGATGGAACACACTGAAGTTCATTTCAGCCCAGATACATCATTACAGAAGTTTCTACTCTTAAGATCTAAGTGGTGGTGTTGTCAACTTTGGTACAGGGTCATCGGATTCTAGCGAATTTCAAGTTTTAATAGTATTTCTGATTGGAAATACCAAATGAGGGCTGCTTGAAGAGGATCACTGGTGGTTACCAATTCCCTATATCACTGGGAGTGGATTCAACGACTAGTGGCTCATTTCTGGACAAGATGTGCTAAGGTATCACAACATCATCAGCGAGCTGGGTTGCAGTCCAGGTCCTCCAACTTGTTGCTCGGCTTGATAAGTTACTCATACGTCCTCCGAGGGATTTATAACTACTTTATCAAGCATTTGGTGAAAAATTGTCTTTGCTGATTCAAGAAACTGAATAGGATCTCAAATATTATTTATTGTGTTTCAATTATGTTGCAATGTTGTTTCTATATTATTTATATTGAATATTTTGTATGGTTACAATTATTGTTGTAACCATTGACTTTGTTGATATTTTTGGTCTCTCAGGTTTTGAATTAACTAATTCGAGAGGGAGTATGTTATGCCTGTGGTAGCACCGACAAGAGAAAAAGAGAAGAGTTGATCGAAAAGAGATAATTACCCAACAATTTGATCCTTCGGATGATCCTTAAACATTACAATTGAAGATATTGAATAGTCGAAGTACAATCTTCATTAATAATTACTAAGTTTCTGAAAAAATTATTTCATTTAAAAAATTGTCCAAGAAACTTTGACTTTTTCCAGGTTTATTTACTGAAATTGATTGATTATTTTTAAAGGCGTTTTTCCAAAGGATAAAACCAATTAAGAATGATAATTGATTTATATGGAGAACGATGAAAGGTGATCGATTGGATTGAAATTCTTCGGGGAATTTGGTTGTATTGGCAAATTGAATTTAATCTTGATGGACATGAGAATAAAATTGAAGCTTGAAACGCAGGGCCGGACCGTTTTGGGTCGTCGGATCCGCGCAGTGATCCGGACACGATCGGGCATTCAATTTTCGCGCGCGGCATGCATTAATCCATTTACCAAGGGAAATCCATCCCCGTCGTGTCCGGTGGAATTAGGCTGAGGATCTTTGTCCAACAAGTTTATTAATCTTATTGACCCAATATTCTCGAGGCCCGCCGCAAAACCGAAATTTGATCAATAAATCACAAACTCGTACACACTGCAGACAAAATGAGCACGTGCAAGGGGTGGGCAACTCTTGCAAGGTTTCATCTCGAAACCAATTCCCCGCAAATCGAGACACCGAGCTAATATTGTTAGCTTTCGGCTTTACCTAAACTCCGAGTTCAACAGTTTTGCAATAACTCAACAACCCAAGTAGATACTACTACTAACCGCGTTTCGGTTGTCTGAAAGCTTCCTGCTCGATATTTCTCAAATGCACTTATCTCCTATGTATAAATATTAACGTGGTTCAAAGATAACTTAAACTTTTTAATGGTTTAAACAAATTAATCCGTAAGTTATAACATGGTTTAAAAATTTAATTTATTAGCGTTTCTTAACACTTATTTAATCTGTCATTTTGAAGCCTATGACATCTTACGTCATAGATACGTTTTAAAGAAGTTACATCCACTTTTTAAAGGTTTTGTATTACAGTTGTCACTTTACGTCAAAAATAATAGTATTAATAGATTTAAACTATTATATGCAATTTGTTATAAGTTGTTAAAGTTTAATATTGAAAATGATAGGTGTCACCTTACGTCAGAGCTTCCAAAATCTTATACTATTAGCATACTGGTTCTTATTGCAATTACAAACAAAATGTTTGAAACTATTAGCTATTTAATCCAAACTGTGTTTCATTCTCTAAAAACAGTTATATATCAGCTGTCACCTTGTGTGAAAGATTCAAGTGTTGTATACTACAATTAGTTGCATCTTAGCGCAATTACAAAGAAATTGTTAAGTCTGTAGATTTAGCCTGAAAATCAGAGCACATAAATCTGAAATACGCATGCTTAAACAATGTTAGATATTAGCGTTACTCAATTTGGTTTTAAACGTTTAATGTATCTCAAAATGACAGCTGTCACCTAAAGTCAAAGCTTAAAACAAATGCTTACTTTAAAGCAAATTGAATATAATTTTTAATGACAATTTTGGTAGATTCGTGTTTAATAAGTTGTTAAACGTTGACAACTGACAAAATATTAAAACAAAAATGAAAATCTTTTCACATATTTATATACATTATTCAAATTTTAGTAAGTTGTTGAAAAATAACTTTGCATTTTTCTAATATACTTTTAATTTTTTTATACTGAAATTGACACCTTACGTCAAAGTCAAACTTTAAAAAATGATTCGTGTTTTATATAATTCGTTTGTCATAAGTTGTTGAACGTACAAAACATTCAAAAAATGCAAATCTTTTCACATATTTATATACATTATTCAAATTTTAGTAAGTTGTTGAAAAATAATTTTGTATTTTTCTAATAAACTATTAATTTTTCCATTTTTTTATACTGAAATTGACAGCTGTCACCTTAAGTCAAAGCTTAAAACAAATGCTTACTTTAAAGAAAATAATTAAATTAATTGTAATTTTTAATGACAATTTTGGTACATTCGTGTTTTATAAGTTGTTAAACGTTGACAACTGACAAAACATGCAAATCTTTTCATATATTTATATACATTGTTCAAATTTTAGTAAGTTGTTGAAAAATAACTTTGCATTTTTCTAATAAACTTTTAATTTTTCCAGTTTTTTTTTATACTGAAATTGACAGCTGTCACCTTACATCAAAGTCAAAGCTTTATAAAATGATTCGTGTTTTATATAATTCGTTTGTCATAAGTTGTTGAACGTACAAAACATTCAAAAAATGCAAGTCTTTTCACATATTCATATACATTAGTAAGTTGTTGAAAAATAACTTTGCATTTTTCTAATAAACTTTAATTTTTCCATTTTTTTTCTACTGAAATTGACAGCTGTCACCTTACGTCAAAGTTTTATAAAATGATTCGTGTTTTATATAATTCGTTTGTCATAAATTGTTGAACGTACAAAACATTCAGAAAATGCAAATCTTTTCACATATTTCTATACATTATTCAAATTTTAATAAGTTATTGAAAAATAACTTTGCATTTTTCCAAATTTATTCACTGCAAATGACAGCTGTCATCTTACGTCAGAGATTCAAAGAGAATGTTAATGAACGCAAATTTTTCGATCGGTCAGCAAAAAAGATGAGAAACTTTATTTTCCAGCTTTTGAAAATTAGTACAAATTAATCTGCGTGATGTATTTGATCATATTATCAATAAGAAAACTTTCGGTTGAAAATTCGTTATGGAAATTTGCGTTTCGCATATAAATTGGCTTTATTTAAAGTTAGCAATTTGCGTACACAGAAATTCGTCTAATTGACCGTCACTCTAAACCGCGAATAACAAACGTCTGTCTTAACTGTGGAAGTTGCGGATAACGAATTCGAATTTACCGCCCTCCCTTCTGTCTCCTCTCCCGCCTGTCGTGCACTTCCCAATTAGTGAACTTGCCGCGAGAAACTTAACGATTCGAACAGCAATTATAATCTCGTCTTCGGAACATTAATCGAGGCGAATTTATACGATGAAACTCGCTCGACATTGCAACAAATTATCTCTGTTTGTGTACATGATACTTTAAAAGTGACTCGCTGCAAGTATTTACCAAACTACTTGTCCTCTTACAAACTTTAGTTATGAATACACGACACGTATTGCTTGTAGTTTTGAAATAATTCGTTGTATTTACACACTTTTATAACAAATTTTACGTTCTTAAAATATTATTACATGCATAGTTTCCTAAACTTTTCCTGCAATGCATAAACATTTCCTAAAACTTGAAATTTTTAGGATCACCTTGTTATTTTAAAGGGCATGAAACGTTACATAAAAATGAGAAGAAACATTAATTATTTATTCATTAATTATATGATTAAACTCGTTAAAATTGCAACAAATTATCTCATTTCGTATACGTGATACTTGAAAAGTAACAAGTACTTGTAAACTACTTGGTACTTTCAAACTTTACTTTATCATCAACCAAATGTATCGAAAAGAAATGATGTACTTTTTAATACTCAATAATTCAATACTCAATAATTCAATTTTTATACAAATTCGTGGGAGTTTCATGCGATTCCAATCATTGATTTCGTAAACTTTTATCACAAATAACAGAAGCACGTCGGTTCGGTGCCTCCTATGCAAATGAGAACCGATAAATATTCAAGCCAAAATTTCTTTTGTTTCAACTTTTCTGGTTCATCTGTTTTTGTTTTCAACATAATTTATTAATAAAAGTAGTATTAAGTCTCAGTATTTCAATAATAACAAGAAATATTTCATCTATCGTTTACAAATTAGTAATCAAACAACAAAATTCTCATTACAAATTAATCTGCAAAGTCTCATTGTTGTTTTATACATGAGATTCTTATATAAAAGTTCGTATACAAAAGTTTATAGTTGAAAAGTTTACTTATAACTATCCATTTACGACAATTCTACAATTAAGATCAGTTTTGCACTGGAAAACTCGTGAAGATTATTTATTATTTTCTTTGTAATTGCTTCAATTTTCAGGAAATTATGCATGCATTTTTCATATTTGTACAGAAAACGAACGGAAAGTTCATACTTTTCGCTCGTTTTTTTTCCCATTCATTAAAGCAAAAAGGGGTGAAAAGTTTTTCCAAAAAAAAAGTTCCTAAACGAGTTCTTCCATACATTTTTTTTCAATTATTGATGTCAAAACTTTAAGCAGTCAAAAACTCATCTCATTTCGTATATTGAAACTCTACACAATCTCAACTTTGCCGCAACTTCAGAAAATGATGAAAAATTTCAATTTTTTATAAATATTTCTATAAATTAATTTAAGAAATTGTTATCTAATATTCTAATAACACTTATTTTTTTAAAGTTTATTTCAACATGTTTCTTGGACCAAATTTCTGCCCTTTTTTAATAATATATTCTTGTATTTACATTTCTTAGGTTTATCAGAAAACGTAGTTGTAGAAAGATGTGTTTATTGCGTTTCTTCAGCTGATAAATGGGTAAACTTTGCAACTTTACAAAGATCAACCCAGCAAACCATTTGGGAGTTACTGCACTAACACTTTATAGCATGTCTGCTTTATTCGTGCATTCAGTTTCGTTGTAAAAAAAGGGGCACATCTTCTGTTTTACAGTCCATAAACATCTGTATTTGTTTTAGATAGTTTGCAAACAGTTTCATTTCATTTCGAAAACTTAGAATTTTCGTAATTATACATTCATTTCAGAAAGAATTCAGTTCGAAATTGAACAAAATATTATGCAACTATGTGTTGTTATTTCTCTTTTCTTCTGCATTATTTCATATCTTTTACATCCAATTACGGAAACAACAATTACGTGAATGCGGATTATGCGAAACAACAAACGAAATCTTTCGTTTCCTCTCTGCAACTGACCGCCTTTTCTTTCTTTCAATTAACTTTTCCACGTGAAACGCAATTGAAAACGCCACGCACACACTTCAAAAGCCTGCCGCATCCGGCGCAGATAATGCTCCAAACTAGTTCTTCAGCTGTGGCAGAATCCTGTGCACCTTGCGTCATCGGATCAAACGTCGGCAGCATCAAAGGCTGCCGCCTCGTCCTCCGGGCAAACTGCAACCGCACACTTCATATTCATCATTTCAGGCCCCCCGTTTTTCAGGCCGAAAATAATCGGATTACCTTTGCGCAGCGGCTGCAACTGAAAGTGCACCACACTTCTCGAGTTACGTGAATGCATTGAAAATGCGAACGAGTGTCGTAATCATCGCGTGATGATGAGAGGGTTGTATACGTTGAAGGGATTTGGGTGGGGGTGGATTTCACGACATCTGGCGTGTGAAAAAGTAAATTACGAAACGTGCGTGATCCTCTGGAATGAAATAATGGGAAAGACTTGAGAAGGATCCGACAACAAATAGTTATCTTTAAGATAATTTACTGGACGAAATTCAGCTTAGAATGGAATCCATTTTTTTGGAGCAGTGTTTCTCAATCAAGTTTTTTTATCATTTTCAACTAGAATACTTTGTTTATTCAATAATCTGCAGAAGATGAAAGAATTTCATAGGTGAAACTGAAGAAATATTCGAAATTTCTACTTTTTCCCCCAAAACCAATAGAATTATGTTATATAAATCTCCAGGACTTCTCTAAAAACGAAAAACTGTTAAGAAACTGTAGATAATCCCGCTTCGTGTTTCTATTTACTATAGTTTTTTCGCTATTTTTGTTTGATTTATGCTCATAATTAGCTTAATATTTGTAATGTAGTCTCGTTAAAATGTAACCTGAGGATAATTGCATAACCGGAGGTTGCATTGTTCTTTCTTCATTTCGGTTCGTGTTAAGTGCGCATTAAAAGTAATAATTATATTGATTCCAATTATGAAAAGTAAACGAAATGATAATTG
Source organism: Nicrophorus orbicollis (assembly GCA_018845635.1). Lineage (NCBI taxonomy): Eukaryota > Metazoa > Arthropoda > Insecta > Coleoptera > Silphidae > Nicrophorus > Nicrophorus orbicollis. The sequence continues at coordinate 77,097 of JAFMTC010000869.1, read as the reverse complement.
AATTTGCTATTAGTTAATTAATTTCATTATTTTTTTCTCAACTGAATCCCTGCAATGAGTTTATTGCATTTTCTGTAAACGTACGGATGAAAGTAATTACTCATTAAACTTGGAATGGGGCTATCAATCCTCGTGGGAATGGTTAGTCCAAGTTTCGAAAGCGTTTGATGGTTTCAAGCAGTTCTCTTAAGAAGTCCCAAACGAAAACCGTTCAAAGAGAAAAATTTCCTGTAGATCAAATAAACGTTACCAAAAGGCCAAAGAGAGTGCAAGTGTTTGGAGAGAAAATTGGAAACATAGAAATAGGAAGACCGTGCAAATATATATAAAAACATCAAAAGTATAGAAATTGGAACGTTGAAAGAAAATCAATTTCCCATTTTCCGGGATAGTTGAAAACTGGGCTTCCCGTTCGTGGAACACCGTTAAGAAATAAACGAGCTTGATTTGTACTGATATTTGCGCAAATATCAATTAAATAAATTAAGTGTTTTTACTGTCCGTGGAAATAGTGTGTGTTTATTTAATAAACTCGAAGTAATAACAATAATGTACACTTTAATGAAGGAAACATAATTCCTCGCAAAATTGCTTTACTCAAATAAGCAAACAGTAAAAAGAACGGTCCGTTTTCGTCCTTTATTTTACGTCATTTATTACCAGGAACGAGTTTTGTTTTGACAATAATAATGTTTAATTTCTTCAAATTTGAAAGCAAATTACAGCTAAACTGTTCTAGGCACAGGAATAGATGAATATGCGTTACATTCTCCAATTATCCTAGTTTCATAGGCATCTTTTAGATCAATTCTATCTATTATAGTTTTCGAGAAAATCGCAAAAATGTGAAGACGTTGCTTTTTCGCCTGTTAATTTTTCATTTCTTCAACTTTGACAGCGAATTATAGCCAAACGGCTCTAGACACAGGAA
>JAFMTC010000869.1:440-71961 GCA_018845635.1 Nicrophorus orbicollis | reverse complement strand
GAAATTTGCGTCGTTTCTTCTACAAAAACGGGGGTGGCATTTTTATTGTGTTTGCTTTTCGTGCGTCGACCGGCCGAAATACGTTTACTCCGGAGTTAAAAGTTCAACGTTCGACCTTTCAGATTTTGCATAAATGACGAACGAAATGAAAGAGACACACCGAACGCAATATACGCACGTGGACATTTGCGGATCCCTTTTGGGACCCTCCCACGATTGACCTGAATTCCATCCCTTCTTTTCCACCACGCTTTCATCAACTTCCTCCACCAATCACCGTTTTCTCTCAAATCAAACGCTAAAAATTAACACAGCGGGAAATTTAATAAACGTCTGCTGAATTTCCACTTTGTTTTCGATGTCGAAACACAATAAATTTCCACTTCCGAATTCAATTGACAAAACTTCAATTTTCAACCACAAATCCTATAATTTTCATTATTTCTTTTCAATTTTTCGTTGATAATCTCACGAATTTATGTATATTATTAAATTTATTTAACAGTTTAAGTAAATTGCGTACACTTTCTTCAATTTTCAATATGAAAAGAACGTTTGAAACAATTCGATGAAACGTTTGTTTACTCAATGTATAAACTATAAAATTTCTGTTTTCAATTGTACAATAAAATTGGTACTAAATGTTTATGTGAAACGAAATTCAATATACATAAACTTCCTTTAGTTCGTGTTTTTTCCTAATGGTTTCTACATTATACCCAGTGGAAATTGTTACATAACTTCCAACGTATAAACTGCTGAAATAACGACAGATTGTTCATGTTTCGTGGCGTTCTTTAAATGGGAAACGCACTTCTGTTCTCGGAACGTATTCTTTCATTTTATTGCTTTCAGTCTGGTAAACATTCAAATCGTTATTCCGCTGATTCGGAAGACGGAAAATGCAATAGATCCGTGTATATTACATGTTTTTCTTTACCTTTTTTTCTATTTTATACATTTGATTCAAACCATTGAATTCGTACAACTAAATCACTAATTTAGAATAACTGTATGCAATTAATGAATAAAGTGTAGCTTTTTTTGTAATTATTGAATACAAGAATAGTTCTGTAAGTTTTTTTTAAAGAAATTGATGAAAATTTGAAATTTAATGCATTACAATTCAAGAACGTTCAGTGCGTTTCTTATATACCAAATTTGAATGAAAATCTAAATTTCGATATATTTTCCTTAATAATAACAACACAAGTACGTTTTTACCTAAAATTGTTTGATAATTTCTTAATTTGAGGCAAAAATATTGAAGATTTTCATCAAGAAAATTGATAAATTTTCCTTAATAACAACAGAAACAAGTTTGTAAATGAATGCACGTAATTTATGTGAGAAGTAAATGATTGTAATAATTATTGTTTTTTCATAGAATTGTTTGATAATTTCTCAATTTGAGGCAAAATTATTGAAGATTTTCATCAAGAAAATTGATAAATTTTCGTTAATAACAACAGAAACAAGTTTGTAAATGAATGCACGTAATTTATGTAAGAAGTAAATGAATTTAATAATTGTTGTTTTTTCAAAGAATTGTTTGATAATTTCTCAATTTGAGGCAAAAATATTGTAGATTTTCATCAAGGAAATTGATAAATTTTCCTTAATAACAACAGAAACAAGTTTGTAAATGAATGCACGTAATTTATGTAAGAAGTAAATGAATGTAATAATTGTTGTTTTTTCATAGAATTGTTTGATAATTTCTCAATTTGAGGCAAAAATATTGAAGATTTTCATCAAGAAAATTGATACCTTTTCCTTAATAACAACAGAAACAAGTTTGTAAATGAATGTACTTAATTTATGTGAGAAGTAAATGATTGTAATAATTGTTGTTTTTTCATAGAATTGTTTGATAATTTCTCAATTTGAGGCAAAAATATTGAAGTTTTTCATCAAGAAAATTGACAAATTTTCCTTAATAAAAACAGAAACAAGTTTGTAAATGAATACATGTAATTTATATAATAAGTAAATGAATTTAATAATTCTTGTTTTTTCACAGATTTTTGGATAATTTCTCAATTTGAGGCAAAAATATTGAAGTTTTTCATCAAGAAAATTGGTAAATTTTCCTTAATAAAAACAGAAACAAGTTTGTAAATGAATGCACGTAATTTATGTGAGAAGGAAATGACTTTAATAATTGTTGTTTTTTCATAGAATTGTTTGATAATTTCTCAATTTGAGCCAATAATATTGAAGATTTTCATCGAGAAAATTGGTAAATTTTCCTTAATAACAACAGAAACAAGTTTGTAAATGAATGTACGTAATTTATGTAAGAAGTAAATGAATTTAATAATTGTTGTTTTTTCAAAGAATTGTTTGATAATTTCTCAATTTGAGACAAAAATATTGAAGATTTTCATCAAGAAAATTGATAAATTTTCCTTAATAAAAACAGAAACAAGTTTGTAAATGAATGCACATAATTTATGTAAGAAGTAAATGAATTTAATAATTCTTGTTTTTTCACAGATTTGTTTGATAATTTCTCAATTTGAGGCAAAAATATTGAAGTTTTTCATCAAGAAAATTGATAAATTTCCTTAATAACAACTGAAACAAGTTCATAAATGAATATAACAAAAGTATGTAAAGTGTAAAACATCTAATTGATGTTTGAATTATTGATAATTGAAGCAAAATATTGAAGTTTTTCATCAAGAAAATTGGATAAATCTTCTCATTAATTTACATCCTTCGTTTGCAATTAATAATGAACAGAATTAAGCAAAAAAAAACATCAAATGTTACAATCAAAATTGTGACGAACTTACGTGTAAATTCACATTCAACAATACACATACATCGGTCAACAATGAGTGCACTTAACTGTTTTTTCTTAATGTAAATTTTACGCGAATCTTTTTCCACGGTTCATATATATTTTTTTGGTTTGGACATCGACCGGACCGACCGAAAAGCGGACCAACAACAACTACATGCGCTTTCTCTCATCGGGATGCAAAAAAACACCGATCCAAGAGAAAGAAAGAAAGAAAAAAGGTGTACGTATGAAACAAGAAAGGGAACGAACAACAAGAAAAACGACAACGGGATTGAAAGGAAAGCGAATTCCGATTTTTCGGTCCCAACAAGCAAAGTAAAATATGACCAACCCTTTATATTTACGTACAAGAAATTGGGAGATAAGTGCATTAATGTGTGCGATACGTAAACCGGGGGAAATTCGATACATCAAGCTTTGTATTTTTTATTTTGAGAGGGTTTTCCTTCGATTTTTTGCTCGGTTTTTTCATCTCCTCGGAGTCCTTTGCTTCGTGAATATTTATGATGATTTTGTCCCTTTCCACACGCAATTTATATATACCACTTCAAAGTTGAATGTATGTAGAAATATTAAGTAAAAGAAAAACGAAAAAATTGTCAACGAAATAGTTGTTTTTGAGGAAGAAACTGACCTGTATTAAGAACCACTGGACAATGGATGGGGAATCCCCGGATTTATCCTGGAAAAAATGAAAATTTTTGGATGAAAACTTGTTTGTATGTTAAAAAAAAAGGTTTATTAATGGATATTAGACAAAATTAATTGGTTGAACAAGTTGATAATTCATGAATCACTCAACAGATGGAGCTTCGATCCGAATTTGTTAATTTCTGTTATAAAAACATACAAAATACAATGTATTTAATAACATTTATTGAAACACGTTTATTTATACATGTAATTAGATAAGATTACGGAAACAAATATTGTAGAAAAACCGAAAAAAAAAATGTCGGGCTAACGGATGTCGGTAATTTGATGTCGGGCAAATGATTGACGGGAAGTCTAATGTCGGGACTTTGAACGGGACCGTAGTTTTTTTATGCTGTAATTTCAAATCGCGTATAGGAAACAAAGGAATATTGAAAAAAAATGAACGAAAAAAAAAACAATCTTCTTGCGCAATTTGTCTTACTTGATTGTATTAGCATTTGTTTTTTGTTTTATATTGTTTTCTCAGGTAATAACTATCAATTAAAGCGTACATTATTCACGTGTAATGGGAGAGCGAAGGCACGGGTCTCGATTATGCAACGGCTCGATTTACGACCAGATGCAAGTGCGGCAACAGGACGACAAAGGTCGTTGAGTTTCGCAGCGAGACAAAAGGAGTGAAAACGGTTTGCTGAAAACGAAAAGAGTAAGAAACGACGAGACGTTCAGATTGTAGCCACTCTTTTGATGCTGTTAAATTGCGGTTTGTCTCCGATTGGCTTCTTCGGCTTTCGTAATTATGTAATTAAGATATGTATTTTCAATCATCATATTATGTTTAAATTAAAGATTATATAATTTTGTTGATATTTATTGTGTATAATCAGCTATTATTTTTTATGAATTACTTGCAAAATACTTGTTAAAAGTAACGTAATGTGAAATCTACCAAAGTAATACTTGTAAAACTTTCAAGTTACGTATTGGAATTTCTAAATTTTGGTTGTTAACAGATTACTTGGCAAGTAAAGTAATTCGTTGAATGATTAAGAAACGTTAAAACTTTGAACTTTTTGTACTGTTTCCAATAAACATATCAAATACTTGTGTTACGTCAAACTCTCAATTGTTAAATTTTTTACTTATCAAGTAACTCGTTAAATAATTGTGAGGTGAAAAACTTTCAACTTTTTCTACTGTTTCCAATTAAAACCATAAAATACTTATATGTAAAACTTTCAACTAACTTCTTGTTAAAAACTTTGTGAAATTTAAAAAATTTGTTAATTTAAACTCTGTTATTGATTACAGATTACTTGTCAAGTATCTAGTAAAAATTATTGTTATATATAACATTTTAAACTTCTTGTTTTCAATTAATACGTCAATTACTTGTGATATGTAAAACTTGAAACTTACGTACTGTTATGTCTGATTTTTACTTATCAAGTAACCCGTTAAATAATTGTGATGTGAAAAACTTTCAATTTTCTCTCTCTTTTCCAATTAAAACCATAAAATACTTGTGGTATGTAAAACTTTCAACTAACTTCTTGTTAAAAACTTTGTGAAATTTATAAAATTTGGTAGTTTCTACTCTGTTATTGATTACTTGTCAAGTAACTACTAAAATTAATGTTAAATTAAACATTTGCAGCTGGTTGTTTCCAATTAATACGTCAATTACTTGTGATATGTAAAACTTGAAACTTACGTACTGTTAAAATTTGTTGAAATTTCTCAAGTTTGATTCTTTAAAATCGTTTACTTATTATTTGTCAAGTAACTCGTCGAATACTTGTAAAATGAAAACTTTCAAGTTATGAAAGTTCAAATGTACAATTGTACATTTTAATTATCTAAAAACGATTGCTCAATATTTGCCAAGAAACTCGTCAAATACTGTGCACTTTGTGAAGTATAAATATCATTTTAAGTGGTGTGTAAAAATCAAACACAAAAAAGTAAGGTCAGTAACCATGATGACACTGACAGATGACACCTACATTTTCATACGTCATCCATAGTATCAATGATTTAAAAAAAAACGAATTCAATATGAACTAATTTTACCAAAAGTAGTTTAATTACTTGATAAATTCTAATAAATTATCTTCAAATTAATAATCGAAATATATAAACAAAATGAATGTAAGTAAATTATGCAGATTCTTATAAATTATTAAACATCAACTTGATGACATTGACAGATGACATCTGACAGTTCATTTTGATACGTCATCTATAGTATTAACGATTACATAAAAGTGAAATTCGTTACAAACTAATTTTACCAAAAAGTAGTTTAATTCTATAAATAATTCATTTTCTAACCAAAAACTGGATAAATTCTAATAAATTATCTTCAAATTACTAATCGAAATATTTAAACAAAATGAATGTAAGTAAATTATACAGATTGTTATAAATTATTAAACATCAACTGGATGACATTGACAGTTGACACCTGACAGTTCATTTTCATATGTCATCTATAGTATTAATGATTACATTAAAGTTAAATTAATTACAAACTAATTTTACCAAAAGTAGTTTAATTCTATAAATAATTCATTATCTAACCAAAAACTGGATAAATTCTAATAAATTATCTTCAAATTACTAATCGAAATATATAAACAAAATGAATGTAAGTAAATTATGCAGATTGTTATAAATTATTAAACATGAACTTGATGACATTGACAGATGACATCTGACAGTTCACTTTCATATATCATCTATAGTATTAACGATTACATAACAATTAAATTCATTACAAACTAATTTTACCAAAAGTAGTTTATTTTTAAAAATAGTTCATTAACTAACCGAATATTGGATAAATTCTAATAAATTACCTTCAAATTACTAATCGAAATATTTAAACAAAATGAATGTAAGTTAATTATATAGATTGTTATAAATGATTAAACATGAACTTGATGACATTGACAGATGACACCTGACAGCTCAGGTGTCAGATGTCATCTATGGTATTAATGTTTACATGTAACTAGTTATATCATCAAAATTACGAAACATTATATAATACAGGTGTAGTAAAACTATACAGTGATCTTCCGTGTGGTTCGTTTCATACTCGGATAGGATATCAACAGGTGCTTGAATTCAATTATCACCTGATCACCATCACAGTTCAGGTGCGATTCGTGTTTGCGCGGATTCCCGTTACGTAACACTCACTCACAGCAAGTTCGGTTGGGAATGCGTGGGATCATCGTCATTGGAGCGCACTCAACGAGCAGTAGGCAGAAGACACGTTACAGCCCGTTGCGTAACGGAGACTCGACCACCACGTAATGTGATCCGATTCCGAAGAGGCCGAAAAAGGAGGGCGAACAGCGCCCTCTGGGATAGTACAGATCCGAAGACCTTTTCTTCCCACCTCAACCCTGCTCAACAGGTGACGACGACGATGTCGGGATTCGCTCAATGCGAAACACTCATTAGCTTTATCTTAATTACGCATTCAATTAACGATTAAAGAGTGCTTCGAGCAACTTTAATCGAGACGTTAATTTATAACCATTATCCGATTCTTTGTTCAATCTGATCCCCTCATTTCATCTGTAAATAATCTTTAGATTTTCTTAATTATATAATTTAACAAGTAATTTTTATTCAATTTGTTAATATACATTTTAGAATTGCTCTGTTAATTAGACAAATAAACTTAAGTGTTTCTTCATTGATTTAAGAGTACTTGAAACAATTTCAATCAATTTCTTAAATGTAAATCAAGAAATTCTAACAGATAGTTTTGATAACAATTGTCTTCAGTTTTCCCTTAAATAATCTAACTATAAGCTAGACAAATTGCTAATTGAAATGTTTAAATATTAAAGTAAATTATAACTTAGTATTTCTGTTTGTTATTGAAGTAAATATGATGAATTAATGATAAGTTTCGAGTTTCCCAATATCGTCTTTCCAATGTATTGAAATAGATCAAAGTTCGAAGCTTGTGGTAAGCTGAGACGAGGTTGGATTGCTAAGAGTGTCAATCGCCGAAGAAATTTGTATGCGGGACGAGCGTGTGCGGTGTCCTGGGAAAATAGAAATTTGAGCCAGTTTTCGGTATGCAACACATTTCTTTACTTGTATTACGAATGCACAAAAAAGTGGACTAAACAAATGAACAATTTGGAGAGAGAAACAAGAAAAACAGAGTGTGCTTCCAGCAAGGACAAGGACGATCGGGCAACTCTCGCCGTAGAAATCGTTTCGAATCGGAGCTGTTTGTAGTAGTACTCCTGCTACCAACGATCCATCGGCATATACCATTGGGTTGTTCTTGCAGATGGAAGTCGAAAGGCGCGCACTGCTTTCCGAAGAGATTCATTGATGCGTGGATTACCAGCAAGTGCATTTCGTTTGCAATGGATTTAAGTGAAATCTTCGGATCATCTTCTTCGTCTGATGACCTTCGACACTTCGCAACTTCGCGTTGAGTGAACGTAAATGGAAATTGCTTGTAAGTCGATTAATTAATTAAAGCCGATTACCTTCGATTCAGAAGCGGAAAATTACTTGTTGTTGTTGTTATTATAATCAGTGGCATTTGTGATACGAAGAGAGAAAAAAAGTGAAGCAGAAACAACGAGAAAATCGCATTGGACAAACCCAAGTTACGTAAACCGTTTTCTTTAGAATACAGGACAATTTTTTTCGCTCTTTGCATGCTTGATTTCTTCAAAACCAGAAGTCAAGAATACATAAACCTTAGTCATTTCGTTTTATTACATCCTATTTGTTTAGGAAAAGTAGCTTATTTATCTAAAATTTCTAAATTTGCTGTGTTTTTGTGTCAAAAACGTATTATTGGTTATTTCTTCTAATATTTTCATCAATTATGAACAGACAATAAAATAATTATCGTTGATTAATGTTTCGAAAAGTAACATTTCTTTTAACATATTTCAGCACACAAAAAATGCGTTTTTGGTGTTAAAAAATATCATTTTCATTGTCGAAGAGTGTTTTTATATATAAAAAATTGTTTGTTTCTTAATAATCCAATATTTTCATCAATTATGAATAGATAATAGAAGAATTATCATCATTGATTAAAAGAACATACAAAAACGTATCCAAAAGTATTCAAAAATTCATCAAATCTCTTAAAAACAGTAAGTAATTTTGTTGTTTTTGTATTGATTTAAGAAATATACAAACTTCATTCAATAATAAACTGAAAAATATACAAAAATGTCAAGAGATTTGTTAAAAATATGTTTGTTTTTAACAATTTTTATAATAATAATCCATTAATATAATCAAAATTTTCATCAGTTATTAATAAACAATAGAAATATAATCATCGTTTTTTTTTTAAATTTAAAAACAACATGAAAGTGTTTGTTTTATGAAAAATTAAATGATTTTCTAATAAATTGACTCCTTTGATCCTTTATAAGCGCTTTGTTGTGATTCACAAACAAACGATAGCCTCTGCTTTGATGTTAAGGTCACTCTTCCACTTTATTACAAAATTCGTAATTTATCAATGAAGTTTATAAATAACAAGGTATAAATATAATTTGGAAAAGCATAATTTTAGCTTTAATTTGAATACTTCGTGAATACGTGGTTAATTGGTAATTAAATGAAATGTGAAGACGTGTTATTATTAAGAAAAATCGAAATATTTCAGTTATTAATTAACATTACTTAGGTGAATTTATATGAAAATATGCACAATTTATGACTATTTCTAATACAATAATTAAATTTATATATAAAGATTCATAATATACAAATTATTCTAAAAAAACTTAATAGAAATTTGTAAATCAAAAAAGCATAGTTTTAGCTTTAATTTAAACTTTTGGTAGAGTAATTAGTGTACGTAGTTAACTAGTAATTAAATGAAATGTGAAGGAGAGTTAACATTAGGAAAAATCGAAATATTTCAGTTGTTAATTAACATTACTTACGATAATTTATATGAAAATATGCACAATTTATGACTTCTTCTAATGCAATAATTAAATTTATATACAAAGTTTCGTAATACACAAATTATTCTAAAAAACATAATAGAAATTCATTAACTAAAGCTTAACTTTGGTAACGTATAATAAACAAACGATACATACAATACACTTTCAATTCAGTTTATTGGAAAAACCATAATTTCATGTTTCATTTACATGTTCAACTTTGTAATTATTATGAGTTGTTATCGAATAATTGAATAAAACGTGAAGATTATAGAAAAATCGTTAAATCTCTGACATTAAATAACAATACGCAACACTTTGTATATAGAAAGAAGCGTAATTGAAGACAGATTCTAATGTAATTAATAACTTTATAAAATATAGTAAACTTTTCTCATTAACTTATAAAATAACTGTTTTTTTTTTAATACAAAATGCTAATAAATATACTTTGTAAATATTCTGATAATTTAATACCAAAATTCTGAGATTTACCAAAAAGAATCGAAAGAAAAAGCACAAAAGCATCAATTGTCTTGTTTTTAAATAAATGAATACAAATTACGTTCAGTCTTGTAAATCCCATTCAATTTGATCGAATTAAGAGCTAACTAATAGGTAGAAGTAATTGATGATGTAACAGGCTGTTTACTATCGATCGGGTGAACGAATGTGAAAGGTGAAAACCCGATTTTCGTACAGTACCCAGCAACTTTTCGTCATGAATATTCGAATTGCTTTGCACTTTAAACCCGTTCTATCCACCAACAAATAAATGGGCAACATGTTTTTCGTACGCAAAGCCGATTTCATTTACAATTTAAATACGAATTACGTAATTTTCGGTATGCAAATCTCTGTGATTGCACGAAAACAGCAAATTTTGTAACAATATTGAAAGAAACGTTACTTTTTCGAACTAAAGTTTATGTATTTCTAATGAGATAGGGCGCAGGGGTGATCCTTGCGGAACACCTCGGATCGGGACGAAGGATCTGGAGAAGGAAGACTTGGATTGTATTTCTAATGAAAATGCAGTTTATTTCCGGTATTAAACATTAAATTTTATACATTTCTAACTATTACGCAATAAATTTACGTAATGTTCGATCATTGTCTTAAGAGCATTAATGCGTTACATTTACATTCTGTCGCTCAATTTGCTGGTGAAAAAAAAAGGAAAGTTGAGCGGAAGGAAGAAAGTCCGAAAAATACGGTCAATTTTCCCCCGTTTCATTGTTACGTAACACGGAAATGCGGTGAGCTCTTCGGATAAACAATATAATAATGTACGCAACGAGAGGGAATACAAATCGCGGATAATTGATGCTCTTTCGCACTCAACTTTCCATCGGATCCTTCAATTTTAGCCGTCATTCGTTCTGCACATATCATTAGAAATTTATTGGTCGTTCGTTAACCAGGAAAAAAGATGAATTTCCTCGACTGTAAAACAGAAAAATCATCATTTCCTCAACTCCGAAAAGACTTACATAACCCGGAGAAATCGTTGCATAAATTAAGATTTTTATGAAATTGCATCGCTTGGAGATGTTTACTGACTATGAAAATATGATAATTAACAGTTCAATATATTAGTTAATGAGACAGGCTCCATCTGTCATCATTAACGTTAATTAAAATCCGTTTTTTTTCCCAATAAGTTACTTATTTATGATTTTACGTAATTATAACATCAATGCAAGTAATTAACTAAATCTTAGGTATTTATTCAGTTTCTGATGCATTTTTTGAAATTGCATTACAAATTACTGGTTTTTTATTTGTGTATTGTATTGAAAATCAGTATAATTTATTCAATTTTCTTTGTTTATTGCATAAAATCTTCTATACTACAGCATTTAGTATAACTTAAGATTTGATATAGTTTGCAAATCATTAAGAAGCAATATAGATAAGACATGCATTTTAATAATTATTACTTTGTAGAGTAAACGATTGTATCATTATAAAGTTTGTTGTTTTTTTCTTCGTTATGAGACTAAATCAATTTCTTTATTGCTCAACAACCTTCTCGAACGTAATAATTACCTATGTATATTACTATTTTTCTTCCTATTCCAATTCCATCGCTCGACGCTCGATTTACTACATTTTTCAATCCGTTTCTTGGAACTTAAGTGTGTCAGAACCTTCGAGAAATAAGTACTTTTGAATCATTTATTTTTTATATAAATTGTTCATTCAATCTTGCAAATGCTTTTGTGTTCGTTTTTCCTATTATAAACTTAGTATATTTCATGTTTTGCAACTATTAATATACATTACTTAACTATATATGAACTTATCTACATAAAAAAGTATTTTTCCTTCAATATTTATAGGTCATTTTCCATAGTTATTCTGTGTGACAACCAACCCCAAAACTGGTATATTTATGTATATATGTATAATGTATCTACAGATATATCAGTAAATAGATACCAATGAATTTGTACACAAAATTTCAATTAGTAAAGTTCTTATTTCAACTTGAAGAAATTTCCTCTTCAATATTTATATACTATAAGGTCTTTTTCCATAGTTATTCTATGTGACAACCAACCCCAAAACTGGTGTATTTATGTACTATGTATCTACAGATACGACAGTAAATAGATACTAACGTATTTGTACAAAATCTTCAATTAGGAAAGTTATTATTTCATTCTTCAAATTGACATTGTTTTACAACTATTGTTTCTAAAGTAAATGAAAATATTCTTCACAAATGTAACATTATATATTTCTGTAATAATAAATCAAAGAATAACTAATGATTTATATGGAGATTCATAATGATTTTATGAAGTAGTTCAATTTCTTTAGACTTAAAACAGAATGTTTGCAATTCTATTAAGAAATTTCTTCATTATGTGTATTTACATACAATGTGAAGGTTAAAATATAAACATTTAATTTTTTTGCAAAAATATCTCATTTTTATTTGTTGCGTAAACGTGCAGTGAAAGTGCTTAGTTCTTGAATTAAATCAGATCAGGTGAATGAATGATTTATAGTTGAAAACGAAATATTACTGCATTGAAAGTAATAAAGTTTGGTCTCCTTTTTATATTATGTGTTTCTTTTGTAAGATTACTTAAATATTTTAAAATTTACTCAAGAATCTAACAAATTACAAATTTCGAAATTATACTACTTCATGTAATTGTATAAGGGAATTAAATGAATGTTGGAACAGAAAATATCTTAATGTAAATGAATATATAAATACAATTTATTTTAATAATTCATGATTTGCCTTTAGCAAAGTCACCTGCAATTGCAGCAATTAATTTACTATTATTACTGACGTATAAATAATAGCATTAAGGTCAAATTTTACATAAATCATTTGAAAAAGCTACGTTTTTATAACAGTAATAGTATAACTAAATTCCATTAGTTAACTAAACATTATTTGTCCAAAGCAAACTCGTTACGGTCGAATGGTCGACATAACCGCCCAAAAGTCAATGCCTGTGACAAATATATGAATTGTCACTTTTATACATTAACTGTCATGATAAGGTTATAAAATTTCAATTCTGTAGTGGCGTTACTTGATTTTGACAGCATACGTCAAATTGATTTTGACAGCATACGACAAATTATTTTTGACAGTTTACGTCAAATTGATTGGGCCTCAAAGGTTTAAATAGTAGTTCAATTTGTCGCAAATCGTCAATCAATTTTTGTCATTTATGTCATCAATTTTTGTCCCGTTTTCTTCAAAATTCTTCTGTTCATTAAATAAGTTAGGGTGTAGGTAGAATTAGGAACAAGATGAAGTCTTGTGATTATTATTTTGCTTTTTGCAGGCGGTGACTCGAGATGGCGCTGCTGGAAAACATATCCGAGGAGCCGGAAGTGATCTACGAACTGATCATCACCATAATAAACGTGCTCAGTATAATAGTGAACATCCTTCTGATAGTGCTGATAGTGCGTTCGAGGTCGATGCGCACAAAGACGAACATGTACATCCTGAACGTGTGCGCAGCCGATCTCCTAACCCTCTTAGTCCTCCTCCTGTATTACCTGGATAAGCGAATCGTCCGGTACACTTACAAATCAGACAACTACCCGCACATCCAGTGCATCTTAAGCAACCTGGAGATATCGCTGCAAATCATCACGACGACGTTCGTGATCATCATGATGACCAACTGCATGTACAACTCGAAGTGCATCTCGCAGGGCATAGTCCTTGTCCTCATGTGGAACCTGATCGCCGTTGCCTTCTACGTGAACATCCAGTACTGCAAGGACGAGCTGACGCTCATCCAAGGGGCAATTTACGCGGTCTTCATCACCTGCCTCTTGCTCATCCTCTGCGCCAAGTATTACCTTCGCTGCAAGAACCGCGGCGACATCAGCAGAGATGGCGCTTTTCGTCTCAACTTCGGCACCATCTTCGTCTGCCTCTGTCTGTTCAGCTGGGTCGTCAACATCATCGCAGAGTTCACCTTCACGAGCGAATCCATCTTCAAGCACTTCATCTTGGCGTTCGGGACTTCGGTCAAGGTCGGAAAGAACATCGCGCTTGGATTCTATCTTCTCAAGTACAACGAGATGTTCAAGGACAGCTTCCTGGGGCTCTTCAATTGCAGGATTGTCAGGATCAACGAATCCGTCAATTACTCCACTGACAGGACGTCAGTTGACATTAGCATCAGCACGGATAAAATATGATGCGAACATCGACACAAAACAATGGAAACGAAGCTTTAAATTAACTCTTAAGTCAAACGGAGAAAGTGTACATAATTCTTGATTTCGGCCGAAACAAGTTCCACGTCATCTAATTTAGTTGTCATTTTAGTTATTTTTACTATTTGTTATCATAGTCCATGTATATTTTGTATTTTATTTTTTTGAATAAATACGTTAGTAAAAGAACCAAAAAATCAGGTAAATATCCTAAGTATTTTAACCATTTTTTCTCGTTTTTAAAATAAATTTATCGATAACTTTTAGTACTTCGATTGGTGGCAAGCCGAATATGAGCTCTTACTGATTGGATTCTATTTCAACCAAATTGTTGTAATTCATATAGTAAGTACACGTATTCGCTACATTATCTTTAATAAATGAGAGAAAACTCATTAAATTTCTATTAACAATGATGCTCTGTTGGTAATAAAAATTAAGAAACAATTGACTAGTATAGTTGTTTGAACTGTCACGGTTGCTGCATCATTCAAATTACGTGGAAAATCGTGGAAAAGTTTGATTTGAAAAAAGTTTGATTTCACATTTTTGTTACGTGAGTTTTGATTATTGTACTACCATACTCCTCGATTTAATGCAGAAATTAAGATGTAATTTATTTAATTAATGTAAACAAAAACATGTGTTTCAGGAAGGTTTAACAAAAGCTGTCAAGTTATACAATTGCTTGGATTCATTTGGATTGAAGTACATAAAATCAAGTACGAATTAATGCAGTTCTCGTATTCTATTGAGACTAGGTGAGTTTTATTAGTAAACTAAATTGTGCAATGATTAGATAAAATATATATAACATGAAAAGTAGTTATTTGAATTACCTAATTAATTGAGGTTAATTTCAATTTTGTTTTTGAAAAATCCATAGCGATTTGATTTAATATAAATTTATATAATGTAATAATAATTAGTTATTTTTTTAAAATTATTCATCAGAGTAACAAAGAAATAACAATTGAAAAAAACAAATTAAGTTTTTGAAATACTTTAAAATAATTAAAACTTATGTATGTTTCAGTTATCCCGAGTAAAAGAGCAATTAACTTAGGTATTTTTATTACCTAAATATTCCAATATTGTAGTATAGCTTTTGCTTTGGCGTTCATTTTTAATTAGTTAGGATGATGCGTTTTGGCAATGGAAATAAATCTTGCGTTAAAATATACCTAGCAGAAAGTTACTATGATCCCTACTACTTCCTGCTTGATATGACTACATCCACCGGACCTCTGCAATGTTCGCTAAGGATCAGGAATATCATGAGGTATAATTTAGAACTTTACTTTACTCCTACCCGAAAGGAAAGCAAGTTGGGTCGTATATTTGTAGCAGAGAATGATAAAATGATCCCGGTAATACTAGAAGTGCCAGATCATCATAAAGACTTTGGAATGACTGCTACTGAAAACTCAACATCCATAGACGTAGATATAGATTTAGTTCCTAAAAAAGGTGAAGATCCATTTAGAAGGGTATGGAGAGTACATACAGAATTGGATGAGTTTAATCATGGCTTATATTTCTTCTCTACAGAAATGCAATATTTGGACTTTATTCTGCATACGGAATCCTATTATACGAGTAATTTATGGAATTACACACAGGAAGCTGGTCCAAGACCGAGCACTGACGAAATGAAATACAGACTGCATCTAATGATATTGGAGTTGCTTACATGCGAAGGAAAAGGCGCAAGGAGCTCATTAGATACCGCCGTGGAAAAATTCCAAAATGTAATAATGTCTGTTCAATATTATAAAGTTAAATATTTGGTTCGAGAAAAAGTTGATCCCATAGAAGATACTAGTGATTTCATTAAATGTGAAAACAACAAAACCCTAAAACAGCTTGTCAATGGTAAATTGTAAATTTTAAACCTCAACAAATCTGAAATTGTTGATATTTTGCAGATATTAAAGTAATTTTTAAATTCTTTAATGATCTGAACAAGTCCGGTGTTCAATCACAATCTAACCAGAATTTGATGTTAATTCGTAAAAGTAATTCAGAAGAATTATATTTGGTTGGAACGGTTGACAATGGTGAAGGCCAAGAAACCAGACCTGTTCAAGATTCGGTTCAAGAAGATGTTGATCCCGTAGTCGATACTAGTGATTTCAGTAAATGTGAAAGCATCAAAATTCCAGAACAAAAGAACAATGGTAAATTGTACATTTTAAACCTCAACAAATCTGAAATTTTTGATATTTTGCAGATGTTGAAGGATCTCAAGACGTTGAACATCAATCTGTTGACGATGGTGACGACATTCGTGAGGAATCTGAAGAATCAGATCTAGTCGACGATTTAATCAATGTTTTCGAAACTAATGTGCTGTTGGGTATTGCATGTTTAGTTGTGTTGGCTTATATTCTTAAATTTTAATATTGCTATTACCACACTTATTTAACTATTTCGAACTTTGATGTATGTTTTAACAAGTATAACCAACGCTAATCTGATATATCTCCTATATTTTACATAAACTATGATGTATTAATAATTATACACAAAACTAAGGTATTGATCATTATAAAAACATCATAAGTTATGAAGTTTTATATAATATTCAAACTCAATGCTAGTTGGTACACCTGAGATGTCAGATTACGAGTAATAACAACAAAATGACAGTTTTCACAGCATTCTCATTGACATTATTGTCATAGACAGTATTGACTAAGATTGTAATGACTCGTATTGACATTGTCATGTTTAGCGATTTCAACAATATTTCTATAGATTTTTGAACCTGTCAATATTATTTTGTCATTTTCATTGACCCTATTATCTATGACAGTATTGACTATGCGAGTAATAACGACTCATAAATATAGTATTCTCTGTGCTGACATTAACTTGTTGAACGATTTCATCAATATTTCCAATTTACAATGTTGTTATTATAGATTTTAATTAGACATTTTTATTTACGTATTGTATCATTGGTAGGATTTGATGTTTCATTAACAAATTATAAAAATATTTAGTTGATTACGAAAATATGAATGAATTGCTGACTTGAGTCATCATATGTTTTAATTTGTTTTTTTTCCTTCTTCCTGGCCTCATCTCATCAGTCTTAAGTGTGTTTATGCGGTTACAACTGTATGCAAAGTAGATTCACTTACGAAACATGAATTGCATACAACTGTTATGTTCAACGGTAATTTCCGTAACGATGACGGACAATCGAGCTTGATTTATTTATGCAATCGTCTCGGTATCAGTTGGCGCGCAGACACCGCAATGGAGGATGCTCGTCGCAAACTGAAAGTGTCGACCTGCAAATTTTCGGTGGAAGATGTGAGGAAACTACCTTCGAGCTCAACCTCGAGCAACATGACTTTACTGAAAGATTACGTGCAGAAAGTCAGCACTGCAAACTATATGAATTACCTGAGAAACAGTATAACTAACGAAGAATTGGCCAGAGAATTCGTGATTGTCCTGAACAACGATAGATATCCGATCGTCGAACTTGATAAGAGGCCGGAAGATTTCGGGTCGTGGATTGAGAAGGAGGATAACCGGATGATGCACTTAAGGTACTTGGAGTCTGGTATTAGTCACCTGCAGAAGGAGATAATCTTGGTTACCACCAGAGGCCTGTGGGAGTACCCCTCAGTCGATGTAACTGAAGATTCGGCGCTCAACGAAAACGTAAAAGGTTTTCTTGAACATGGTTGTTGCATGAACGGTTCAAAGTCGAAGATTTCCCGAATCCATCCGAATGAAGTCCAAGATTTAAGGGCCAACATCTATAAAGAATTGATGCCTTCTCTCGGATTGTTTCTTTCCGTCGTGTTATTGTTCTTTTGCTTCTGGGAAAGAGGTGCCTACGATCATCCGACGGTACTAAAACCGCAGAGGATATACATGGATTACGACCCAATGGGTTGATTCATGCGCCATCTATTAACACTTCTCTTTTTATACTAAAGAAACCACCACATTTCTTGGACAAATCACCTCATAACTTATAGCAATAAGTCTCCGTTTCTTACTTTAATTATATGAGATTATTAGTCGAAACATTTAATTATTAAGTAATTCAATTAAATTGTTTCAATTCGTATATTTAAGTTCAATTTTATTACTTATAAACAATATTAAAACTTATTGTTAAACCTTGTAACTGCAATAAATTGAGAAATATTTTGCTGAAGATCAAATTATTAACAACAAAAAACTTGAAATTGTTAACAAAAAAAAAACTCCTGTCAAACAATTTTCCCATTGAAATCTACGTTTAATTCTAACAATTATCAACAGATGTCTCCAAACGAAATGCATACATTCCTTAGTTGTAGTTAGTTTTATTGTATATCAACGGATGTAACTTGTGTTGGTACTTAAACAACAACAATTGTAAACAATTGCAAATGTAAACAACAAATCATGTAACTTGTAAATTTGTGTTGGTATTTAATCTGTCACCATTTTGTGCGACAAAACAACTGTAAGTATCGTTGAAATCATTGCTTTAACAGTATTAAGTTGTAACACTTTAAGAAAATGTTTAACGTTTAATGCATTATATTTGTATTAGAAGGTGAAGTTAAGTGAAAAATGAATCATTAAAACAGTTTGTTTCAATTTACCAGGAATTTCGCTGAAAATAATTAATTTCAGTTTACAAATACGAAGTTTGTCAAATGTCACATTTAATTGATCAACTGTTAAAAAATGTATTGATAATTTTATAAAGTGAATAAAAACATTTTAATACGCGATTGAAGTCTTACTTTGAGTGACATCATCGACCTTTACTTAAGTCTTGCTTTTGACGCTGGTTTCTGTATGCAAAAATGTGTATAGAGGTGCAAAATAAGTTGCATATTACGAATAATTGAAAATTATTTTTTCGAATCAAATTTACGTTGTTTTTAATAACGAATCTTTACATTTCAGTTAATACACTGAAGGAGAGTTATTTTCGAAATAGGAAATTTCATTTCACTGCTACGAACATGGAGTTATGAGAAGGCATGTCTCTAATCAAGAGTTATGTGAAGTTAATAGTTTTCAAGAATTATAACATCAATGATAGAGGATGTGAGGTAACTTGTGGATACATTAAAGAGGAATTTGACAAACCGGTGGATTTTGGTGCCTTTTGGATGTTAAGTTGAACGCAACGCCTTGGATTCAGTTGTGCGACGGCACGTTCCTCCACGAATCGGCTGACAAAACTAACATCCCTCCGTCTTCTAAACCCAACGGTAAATTGAATAACTGCTTATATTCGTATACCTTAGAGGTTCTAACAATTGGGAAGGATACTTCTGAAGATGAAAGCACTTTGGATCATTGCAAGGACCCAAAATCAGTTCCGATGGATAAAAGCAATGTTGACTTTAACGATCACTTACTTTCATATTCAACGGGTTATGAATCCATAGATGTTACTTCTCAGTCAGAAAACTGAAGGATCGAACATTATTTTCGAGCAGGAGGCTTTTTCTTTGGATGATCTTGAAGATGAAAGGACTTTGTGCAAAGACACGTTCCTCAACAAAGCAAAGAATGAAAATTTCATTGGAAAATTCTCCATGATTATTCTATAAGAAATTGGAACCGAAAATGATATAAGAAAATGAATTGAAAATCAAATTGAATTCGAAAAGCAAATACAAATGAAGGAGTGAAATTTTTCGCAATACTTAAGAAATGGTAAATTATTTTCATCTACAACTGAAGATTTTTTTTGTATAATCATTGATAATTGCAAGAAAACAAAACATACCATAATTTTGGTGTTTTTGGAGACAAAATAAATGTTTAATCGATTTGAATTAAAAATTAGTTTAACTTGCAGATTTTTAGTCAAATTATAGTTTGGTAATTAACAAATGTTTGATACAAAAAATAATCGACAGATGTCTCGACTCGCAATGATTGACTGGTTATCTGCATTTATTTTTTTATAGATAATTGTTTGCAAATTGCATTTAATTTAATGAAGTTGGAAACAAAACCAAAACGATAAAATTGTTATCGTGAAATGTTATAACCTCTGCTAACAAATTCATATTTTGTGTGAGACTAGGTGCAAACATTGTAAGTAACTAAACTAGTTTATTTCTCCCGTAAATTTTATAAACGTTCCACTACTGAAAACGCCTATTTTCAGTTCACAAATTGACGTTGATTAAGAGAACAGCCAATCAGAAAATGTATTGTTAATTGAATAACCGAATAAAAAAATGTTGTCAAAGTCGTACATTTTGCCTGCGTATCTCGTTCGTTTTTTTTTTGGTTTGTTCACACAACTGTATGCAAAACTGTATACCGGAGTGCGAAATGTATTGCATATTAATTTGAACAAGATATTTTAAGAATTATTTTCAACATATGAATTATTGTTTAAGTTTAATATGAAATCTTTCTGTTTCAGAAGGATTGATTTTCGAAAAAATGGCTTCAGATAATAGCCATTTTACGAAGATGCACTTATCCAAGAACGTGTGTAAAATGAAGGCTTACAGAAGTCTGGCAAATGCATACAATAATTTCATGACTGGTAGGGAAAGCAAGGTGATTTACGCGAAAGAAGTTTACGATGTGGAATATGAGTATATTAAAGAGGTATTTGATAAACCGGAGGATTTCGGAGCTCTTTCTTTGGATGTTCCGGAGAGAGAAACACCTTGGATCCAGCTGTGCAACGACACGTTCCTCAACTTGGAACCCTCGAATCGGTTCATTCACGGATTTGAACAATACTACACGTATAGCACAGAGTTTATAACAGTTTGTGAGAAATCCGAAGAAGATTCTTCGAAAAATGAAATGAAGTTCAAACCGGAGGATCCAACTTCAGTGGACAGAAGTGAAAGAATACCGGAGGGTTTTGGTGCCGCTTTTTTGGACGATTCGCAGGATGAAGAATCTTGGATTCACGGCACATCGGAGAATCGAACTTTCGTTTCAACATCGGATAATGGAAATGCTGACTTTAACGATCATTCATATTCAACAGGATCAAGTGGCTACGATACTTCTCAGGTGAAAAGCCGGTTGCTTCACCGAAACCCGAAGGATCGAACTTTACCTTCAATGGACAAACAGGAGCGTTATGGAGCATTTTCTTTGGATGAGCATGAAGAGGAAAGACATTGGTTACACGACAAATCGAGAAATGACGAAAGCAAACTTGTTTCTCACGAAAGCCAATCCAAAGATCAAATCGAATCCGAAAAGCTACTAGAAATCAGATTGCATGAATATCAGAGAGAGGAGGAAAGTGAACTAGAAATGTTGGATTTCGAAGATTGCAATTATTACATCAGTCCTGGAAAAGACACGGAAATTGATGAAGATGATAATGGAAACGGTTTATTAGTAGTTGTTTCCATCACGTTGATTGTAGCATTGGTCATCAAAATTTTCCATACATATACAAGATAACTTTGCAATGTTCTGATTTATCTCAGAAATACGATTTGTATATTATATATTTTTTTAAAAAATTTGTTATAAAATTATGTTAACTAAACATATCAAGTCTAAACTGTTAATTAAAAATTAGAATAACCATTCGCATTTCACTATAAGATTCGAATAAAAAAAAACTTACTTACTTTCAATAGTAATCAAGATTATGTACCACTAATATGCGCATTTTTTAAGCAAAATCTTAAAATGTATTTAAAGTTTCATAGTTTTCCAGTACTTTTGGAAAAAATTAAAGCAAAATAAGTGGAATTAAAATCGATTATAAATTAGTTCAACTTACGGATTTTTGAGTCAAACTTTGCTGAAATTATAGAAAACTGTATTTTGATTGGATAAAACAAGAAATCACTTCATTTTGACAGCTTGTTGGAGTGTCATCTTTCACGGATCCAATTATAACTTGAACATGGCAAGAGTTGCAGAAAGCAAATGAAAACGGATCGTTTGGACACGAGCCACGGCACGCACCGAACTGCACGCACTTCTTGCATCCTCACCTATTCATTATATAACTGAATTCCAACTATTCGAGCGGGGATTGCAAAAAGAAAAAAGTGCTTTAGAAAAGGTAAAACTGTGTTCACATTGTACAAAAATTTGATACATAAATGATTGCTTCAGTTATTCATTTTGATATATATCATGAAATAGTGATTTTTGATAAGGAAAATTGAAGAAAATTACGAAAAAAGTCGAAGAAATTATGAAGAAATTGACCAAAACAAGATAAAGAAAATCAATGCAAACATTACTAAAATTTGTGTTCTCACCACAAATTATTAAACAATTATATGATGAAATGAAGTAGTGTTCGTTGATGAGGAGAAAGAGGAAGAAAATGAAGAAAAAAGTCGAAGAAAATTAAGAAAAACACGTTGAAATTGAACCAAAAAAAATCAATGCAAACATTACTAGAATTTATGTTCTTACTACAATTTATTAAACAATCATATGATGAAATGAAGTAGTGTTCGTTGATGAGGAGAAAGAGGAAGAAAATTAAGAAAAAAGTCGAAGAAAAACAAGTGGAAATTGAGCAAAACGAACGTAAAAAAATCAATGCAAACATTACTAGAATTTGTGTTCTCACCACAAATTATTAAACAATCATGTGATGAATTGAAGTAGTGTTCGTTGATGAGGAAAAAGAAGAAGAAATTGAAGACAAAAAGTCGAAGAAAATAAGTACAAACACGTGGAAATTGACAAAAAAAACATAAAGAAAATTAATGCTAACTTTACTAGAATCTGTGTTCTTACCATAAATTAATAAACATTCATATGCTGAAACGAAATAGTTTTCGTTGATGAGGAAAAAGAGGAAGAAAATTAAGAAAAAAGTCGAAGAAAATGAATAAAAACACGTGGAAATGGAACCAAGAAAAATCAATGCAAACATTACTAGAATTTTTGTTTTAACCACAAATTATGAAACAATCATATGAAGAAATGAAGTAGTGTTAGTTGATGACGAAAAAGAGGAAGAAAATGAAGAAAATAGTCGAAGAAAATGAAAAAATACACGTGGAAATTGAGCAAAAAGAACGTAAAGAAAATCAATGCAAACATTACTAGAATTTATGTTTTCACCACAAATTATTAAACAATCATGTAATGAAATGTAGTAGTGTTCGTTGATGAGGAAAAAGAGGAAGAAAATGAAGAAAATAGTAGAAGAAAATGAATAATTGCACGTATAAATTAACAAAAATAAATAAAGAGAATCAATGCAAACATTACAAGAACTTTTGTTCTTACCACAGATTTTAAACAGTAATATGATGAATTGAAATAGTGTTTGTTGAAGAGGAAAATAGGAAGAAAATGAAGAAAATAGTAGAAGAAAATGAATAATTGCACGTGGAAATTGACCAAAAAAACGTAAAGAAAGTCAATGCAAACATTACTAGAATTGTTGTTATCAACACAAATTATTAAACAATCATATGATGAAATGAAATAGTTTTCGTTGATGAGGAAAAAGAGGAAGAAAATGAAGAAAATACTCAAAGAAAACGAATAAATAAACATAAAAAATATCCTAAAAAAACAAGCCGAATTCATTTAGATCTTTCTAAAACGAGTTTGGTAATAGAGATATTACATTGTGAATCAAAAAGTGATCAAATTAAATTGAAGATTTTCCCGTTTATTATGAACATTTCTCTGGGATTCAGAAATATTCAAGTTTTCACACAAATAATCCAGATAAATTCATTTGGTATAAGCAATAACACCAATCCTACATCAACTAGTTCACTGCTTTTTCCTCAAAAATGTAGACTTAATTCAAGCTTATTACCTTAATACGATTTTGTAACATGTAATTTACATTTGGTTCTCTCGATTTCTGTGATATTAATCCAGATCAATGAAAGTCAAAATTGGTTTTAATAAACCGTAAAATTGCAATTCAGAATTTGCTCCAATTTTGTTTAAAAAAATTAAATCTAACATAAAACTAATAATATCAGCTGTTAAAACTTACAGTTCAGTTTCCTTTTTTCAAATTCTGAAACAAAAATTGAAATAAATGTTAGAAATAGCAAAAATTCATTGAAATATTATAAAAAAATGGACATATTTGAACAATAATAGTAAAATTTATTGCAATAACAACTACAAAATGAAATAAATTCAATACAATACACTCATACCTCGCTTTACGGCCTAGATACGTTCCAGGAAACTTGGCCGCAAAGCAAAAAGCCGTATAACGAATCAATTATTGCGCTTGCGCATGTAGATATATCGACATGGAAAAAAGCCGTTATAGGGAAACATTTTAGGCCGTAAATCGAAAACGTTCCTTAATTGAAGAGAGCCGTTATAGCGAAATGCCGTATAAAGAGCGGCCGTATAGCGAGGTATAAAGAAATGCAAAGAAAAGAAAATATAAAGCTATACCAGCAAAGGGTTTTAGACCATAAGTCCAACAATTGTATTGCATCAATTAGTGCGGTTTCGAACAGTCCGAAACCTGAAACGTCCATTCAAACAGCGAACGGACTAATTTATTATGGAAAAGTGTATCGCGTTTCGACGGAATTCGCATTTTCTTTTCATCTTCAATTTCTGCTGGTGAATGTGTGTTTCGTGGGAAAAGCCTAAACGTTTGCACGCGCCTGTATCAACAATTGCGGGCAGGAGCGGTTCTCATCATCTCGGAAATATTTTGGAATAGGAATAGGCTGTGAAACGACCGTCGGAATTGGTTAAATTCGACAATAATTTACCTCGTTACGTCCAGTTTAGCGTCCCATTTTTTGTTGTTTTCGCTCGCTCTAATAGCTTCCGCAATTTAACGCCACACATCGTCATCCGAACTATGCAGAAATTAGACGAAACGAAACAGATATATATGAAATAACATACTTTCATCAAATTTCTGGAAGAAGAAAAAACCGGTTCAATTCGTTTAGTAATTGCGTTATAACAATTATGTAAATACTACAGTTATTTAAGTTTAATACTTAGTAGAGAAGTTATAGTCATTATTTTGTAATATAGTATAGGAACTAAGTGGAAAATTTCGCTGGATTTCAATAAGACGATTCTGTATCTTTTGTACGCGCTACTCGGCAAGTTACTTATCAGGTGTATTATGTAATTTGTGTTTAATATGAAAACGTAATCTAGTTCACGTTGAGAAGGAAGTGTAACGAATTTCATGGCTGATAATACTGTACTGTTCCATTACGTTTTGAACGCGGAAATCCGTTTCGTAATCGAAACTTGATTGCGAAATGCCTTGATAGAAATACGACTTTGATGAAAATTGTGTTAGAAATAACTTAAATTAAACAAATCTCTTAAAGTTGATTAACTTACGTTAAAAAACTAAGCGTTTTACTAAAGAAATAATATGAAATTTAAATGTAGATTCTGTAGATAGAAAGGCATGTTTGCAAATAGATGTGTTGTAAGAATATTGGGGAAATTCGAAAAGAAATTTGGAAGAATCGTCAAATGAAATTAAGATTCTTTATAAAGACCAATTTACTAACAGATTAACAGTAAGGATTTTGAAATAATTCTTGAGTAATAATGTAAGAATTGAGGATAAAATAAGTAAATAATATGTGTAATATTATAGGAAAACAGTGCGAAGTAAAAACTTATCAAATTGGAAAGAAAATTTTGCGTAAAGATTCGTTTTAGAACAAAATGGGAAAAATTAAGTACAATATAACAAGAAAACATTAAAGAACAACTTAATAATTGAAGAATAGTTAGAATTTGGAGGAAATTCTTTAAGAAAATGCAAGAATTTAGTATAAAATTAAGTACAACTTTAAGGAAGACAATGTGAAGCTAAAAGTTATGAAATTAAGGTGAATTTTTTTCTAAACAGTCATTTACCAATGGAAAAATAATGGATTTTGTGATAACAGCAGAATTTATGATGCAAAATACAAGAAAAAGTACACAATTTTAAAGAATTGTGAAGATTCTTCAAGAACACTAAATCATTGAATTACAAGAAAAACTATGCAAATTGTTATTAGAAGAAAGGGTGAAGTTAATAGATTAAGATTGAACTTAAACTTAAAGGAACTTACTTAAACTTACTTGAACTTAAATTTGAAGGGATGTTTCTTAATAAAGAACATCAAAAGTATGAAAGAATCGTCGATTATAATTAAAATTCTATATGTGAAAACTTTGAATTTATAGAAAAACTATCCAAAATATTAAGAGAAGAAAGAGTGAAGATAGAAGATTAAGATTGAAATTATTGATATTTGAAGGGATGGATGTTTCTTAATAAAGACTATCAAAAGTAAGAAAACTGAAAGAATTTTGAAATATAATTACAATTCTTGTGGTGAATTAAAGCTTTGAATTAACAGCAAATCTGAGCTAAATATTAAGAGAAGAAAGCGTGAAGATAGAAGATTGAGATTGAAATTCTTGATATTTGAAGGGATGTTTCTTAATAAAGACTATCAAAAGTAAGAAAACTGAAAGAATCTTGAAATATTATTACAATTCTTTTTGTGAATTAAAGCTTTGAGTTAACAGTAAATTTGAGCTAAATATTAAGAGCAGAAAGTGTGAAGAAAGAAGATTAAGATTGGAATTTACGATATTCGAAGAGATGTTTCTTAATAAAGACTTTTGATGGATGGAAATAAGCAATTCTAAAAATTCCAGGCTGTGAAAAATCCCCGACGATTCATCACTTTCCTGTATAGTCTGCAAACTTTTCAAGGCGAACTATGATTGCATCACTTCGTGCATTTCCGTTTAACATGAAAACACGCCTTCGTCGACGACCACGATCATGCACTAAATATAGAGTGCACTTTGCAAACGTTGCAACGAGTTTAACAAATTAAGATTCTCACTCGAACTGAATCAATCGAACGAAGAGAATCGATCGCTCTCTTCCTCAACTTTCGGTACATTTCGTGATCTCTTTGTTTGTTAGCAACAATAACAACTTTTTTTGTTGGTGTAGTGAACGTGGTACGGTCCAAGTGCATCCAACAGACAAGAAAATTTGACTTTGACAACAAGAGGTGAAAGCAGACGCAAACACAGATTCCTGTCGTACCGGTAAGTGGATTTTGGCCAATGCTTCCTCGATTTTTCAATACGCTATGCAAACATTGATATTTTTACAGAATTGTTGTACATATGAAATACTTTTTTCATCATTTCTCTATGCAACTTTACGCGCTTATAGGAAACCACGTCGCAATGTGAAAATTTCGTATGTTAAGTGTTTTACAGGTACAATTTTATAGTAAACTTCTCTGGTAAGTTCACAATTTTCATGAAGAACCAAGTTACAATACATGCGAATACTATTAATTAATAGTAATTGCATTCACCACTTATTTACAACCATCTTCAAAATAATGAAAAAACAAATCTTAATTAAGAATTCTTAATTAAGATTCTTGATGAAAACTGAATTAACAGAAAAACTATACAAAATATTAGGAGAAGAAAGGGTGAAGTTAATAGATTAAGATTGAAATTAATGATATTTGAAGAGATGTTTCTCAATAAAGACTATGAAAAGTAAGAAATTTTAATGAATCGTGAAATATTAAGATTCTTCAAGGAAACTAAATCATTGAATTAATAAAAAAAGTCTACAGGATATTTAGAGAAAAAAGGGTGAAAATGAAAGATTAAGATTGGAATGAATGATATTTGGAGGGATGTTTCTTAATAAAGACTATGAAAAGTAGGAAATTTGAATGAATTGTGAAATATTAAGATTCTTTAGGGAAACTAAATCATTGAATTAATAGAAAAAGTCTACAAGTTATGTTAAGAAAAAAGGGTGAAGTTAGAAGTTTAACATTAGAATTAATGATATTTGGAGAGATGTTTCTTAATAAAGACTATCAAAAGTAAGAAATTTGAATGAATCGTGAAATATTAAGATTCTTTAATAATACAGAACTTTTGAATTAACAGAAAAACTATGCAAAATATTAGGAGAAGAAAGGGTGAAGTTAATAGATTAACATTGAAATTAATGATATTTGCAGAAATGTTTCTCAATAAAGTCTATCAAAAGTAAGAAATTTGAATGAATCGTGAAATATTAAGATTCTTTAAGAATACAGAACTTCTGAATTAACAGAAAAACTATGCAAAATATTAGGAGAAGAAAGGGTGAAGTTAATAGACTAAGATTGAAATTAATGATATTTGAATAGATGTTTCTTAATAAAGACTATCAAAAGTAAGAAATTTGAATGAATCGTGAAATATTAAGATTCTTTAAGAATACAGAACTTTTGAATTAACAGAAAAACTATGCAAAATATTAGGAGAAGAAAGGGTGAAGTTGATAGATAAAGATGAAATCAATGATATTTGAATAGATGTTTCTCAATAAAGACTATGAAAAGTAACAAATTTGAATGAAACATGAAATATTAAGATTCTTTAAGAATACAGAACTTTTGAATTAACAGAAAAACTATGCAAAATATTAGTTGAAGTTAATAGATTAAGATTGAAATTAATTATATTTCAAGGGATGTTTCTCAACAAAGTCTATCAAAAGTAAGAAATTTGAATGAATCATTAAATATTAAGATTCTTTAAGAATACAGAACTTTTGAATTTACAGAAAAACTATGCAAAACACTATGAAAAGAAAGGTTGAAGTAATAGATTAAGATTGGAATTAATGATATTTCAAAGGATGTTTCTTAATAAAGACTAACAAAAGTAAGAAATTTGAATGAATCGTCAATTATAAACTTCTTAATGAGAATTAAAACTTTGAACTAATAGAAAAACTATGCAAAATGTTAAGTGAAGATGAAATATTAAGATTGGAATTAATGATATTTCAAGAGATGTTTCTTGATAAAGACTGTTAATGGATGTAAATAACAAATTTTCCAGAATTTCAGGTTTTTCTTTCTGAAAATTTCCCAATGATTCATCACAATCATTTCTATAGATTTCAAACTTTTGAAGTCAATGATAATCCAGGGTATTCATTGCAAAAATTTCCCATTGAATCATCACAATCATTTTTATAGATTTCAAACTTTTGAAGTCAACGATCCAAAGATCTTTTCGCGCGATTCCGTGCATCCCCGTTGTAACATTAGTGCCGTGTCTTCGTCTACGAGACGATCATACACTAAATTTAGACAACGTTGCGTAACGTTGCAACGAGTTGTAACAAATTAAAATCCGCGACGGGCCGAACCAATCGGACGAAGAGAACTCGTGCTCTTCCTCCGCTTTCGGCACATTTCGTGCTCTCCTTCTGATAGCAACAATAACACTTTTTGTTGCTGCTTCGATCGTCCATCTTCATCCGGGACAGTTGTGCTGTGAACGTGGTACGGTACGGTCCAAGAAGTGCATCCAGAAGACACGAAATTCAATCTCTCAACATCAGAGTTAGTTTTTTTTTTTGGAAAGACGTGAAAGCAGACGCACACCAAAACGAATTCCTTGCGTACCGATAAACTGGTAAGTGGATTCAGCTTCCAAAACTTATAAATACGCTTGCGATTCCGTGCCAAAGCATACATTTATATCTTCATGCAATTGTTGTACATAAATATGAAATACACTTTTTTTTTCCCTCAACGTTTCGCTTTTAGAAAACCACGTCAAAGTGTGTAAATTTCGAACATTGAAAACGCTTCAAACGAGTGCAAACTCCTGTGATAACTCACTATTAACTAATAGTAATCGCATTCACAAAACTCATTTGAAAACCATCCACAAAACGAACGAACGAACCCACTTTTTGGGTTCACAATTTTTTTTTGGATATAATTGCAAAAAAATTTGAAATCACAATTTATTCTGAAATATTCGTTTTAATGAAAAGATGTGTAACAAATTAAAAACTATTGAAATAAATTTGAAAAATTTCTTCATTTTCTTAAACTAAAGTTTCCTATCATCGATTGATCATTAAATACACCTGAATTTCAAGAATTAGTGGTAATGTATTGCAACGTTTCTTCGGCTTCAGAAAACAACTTGTTTCAGTTCGTAACGATGCGATAAGTTGGTTCTATTTTCGCACTCTTCTTCTGCGAAATAAGGTCAAATGTGAGGCACGGGTTCGTAAATAAATGTGTGTGTGTGCCATTGATAATTCTCACGCAGGATACGCTATTACATGCACATTTTTTAACGATTCGAGAGGCGTTTAATTTGCTCACAACGTATCCGTTTCAGCGCTCTGAAAAACTTCCCAAACAGATTGATTACTCTAGATGCGTGATGATGATGATGTTGTAACGCCAGATGCTTTTTATCGAGTTTTGCCAGAAAAATAATAACATTACTCTTGTTTATTTCTATGCAATACATAATACTTTTTATGCTTGATTTTAATTTGAATAACATCTGTTTTTTTATTATTATTAATAACAAGAATTAAAAGGTTATCAACTTACTTACTTACTTCTACTCTTATATTTCAATATTAAATTAACAAGATTTTAGCAGTTTTTTTTTTGTGTGTGAAACTTTGTTTACAATACATTTTTGGGGAATTGTTTGAGTATTAAAATAAGAAACGTAGTTTTCTTTAGAGGTAATGAAAAGATCAAATAATCCATGTAGTTTTTCTGAAGAATAAATGTGTTTGGTGTTGATTTCAAATGAAATTAAAGCCAAAATTTCTTACAGGTGACTTTGATAGTTCACATTCTTGAAGCAACTGCAACTTGAATCTATGTTTTATATTCCAATTTGGAATATGTTAAAGTTCGTCCGATTCAAATTTTTGATGTGATAAGGTTTTGAATAAGTCCATTCAATGAATCTCGGTTGAAAAGTGTTCCATTCTATCAGTTTTTGTTGTTGATTTCAAATGAAATTCAAGCCAAGATTTCTTACTACTTACTTTGATAATTCACATTTTTGCAGCAACTATAAATTGAAACTATGTTTTATAATCAATTTTAGAATATTCAAATTGTTGATGTGAAAGGTTTGAATAATTCCACTCAAAGAATCTCGGTTGAAATGTATTTCATTCAATCAGTTTTTGTTATTGATTTTACATGAAATTCATCTCAAGATTTCTTACAATTTACTTTAATAATTAGCATTCTTGAAGCAATTACGACTTGCAACTATGTTTTATATTCAAATTTGGAATATGTTAAAATTGATACGATTCAAATTGTTGTTGTGAAAAGGTTTGAATAAGTCAATTCAATGAATCTCGGTTGAAATGTGTTCCATTCTATCAGGTTTTGGTGTTAATTTTATATGAAATTCATCCCAAGATTTTTTACAATTTACTTTGATAATTAACATTCTTAAAGTAACTACGACTTGCAACTATGTTTTATATTCAAATTTGCATTATTCTAAAGTTTGTAGGATTTCAATTGTTGATGTGAAGAGATTTGAACAATTCAACTCAACGAAAACCGGTTGAAACATTCGCAAATGTGTTCCATTTCATCATTTTTTGTTGTTGATTTCAAATGAAATTTATGCCAGGATTTCTTACAAACTGACTGATAATTTACATTCTTGAAGCAACTGCAACTTGAAACTATGTTTTACAATCAATTATGGAATATGTTAAAGCTCGTAGGATTCAAATTGTTGATGTGATAAGGTTTGAACAATTCCACTCAACGAATTCCGGTTGAAACATACCCAATAGTGTTCCATTCTATCAGTTTTTATTGTTGATTTCATATGAAATTCTTGCCAAGATTTCTTGTATATTACTTTGATAATTAACATTTTTGAAGATGTTGCTACTAGTAACTATGTTTTCTCAAATTTGGAATATTCAGAAGATTTGAACCATTATATACAATGAATCTTGGTTGAAATATGTTCCATTCCATCAGATTTTGGTATTGATTTCATATGAAATTCATGCCAGGATTTCTTATATCTTACTTTGATAATTCACATTCTTGAAGCAACTATAACTTGAAACTATGTTTTATAATCAAATTTGGAATATGTTGAAGTTCGTACGATTCAATTTATTGATGTGAAAAGGTTTGAATGGAATTGTTCAAATCAATGAATCTGGGATGAAATTTGTTCAATTCTATCAACTTTTGGGGTTGATTTCGTATGAAATTCTTGCCAGGATTTCTTACAAACTGACTTTAATAATTTACATTCTTAATGCAATTGCAACTCTGTTTTAGAATATTCTAAAGTTCGTGTGATTAAAATTGTTCATGTGAAAAGGTTTGAATAATTCCACTTAATGAATCTCGGTTGAAATGTGAACTATTCTAACAGTTTTTGGTGTTGATTTCAAATGAAATTCATCCCAAGATTTCTTATAATTTGCTTCGAAAATTAACATTCTTAAAGAAATGTATACTTGCAACTATGTTTTATAATCAAATATGGAATATGTTAAAGTTCGTGAGGTTCAAATTGTTGTTGTGAAAAGGTTTGAACAATTCCACTTAATGAATCTCGGTTGAAATGTGTTCAATTCTATCAGTTTTTGGTGTTGATTTCATATGAAATGCATGCCAAGATTTCTTACAAACTGACTTTGATAATTCACATTCTTGAAGCAATTGCAACTTGAAACTTTATCTTATACTCAAATTTGCAATATGTTAAAGTTTTTACGATTCAAATTGAAAAGGTTTGAACTATAAGAATCAGCGAATTTCGGTTGAAACATTCCAAGTGTTACATTCTATCTCTTTTGCAGTTTATGCAATAAGTTGAATCTTGCTTACAAGAAATAAATCTCAACAACGTGAGGGTTCAATTATTAACAAATTTCTGATTCTTCCTGGAATAAGTTCCAAAGCTTCAATGATTCTTTGTCCATCATTTTCATGACTTTTTTTCTCTTTCTGAAAATGGCACGTTTCATCCTGAAGTTGTTTTAAGAAATGGTATTGTTCCTCTCATAAAGAGATGTATGAGATATGATGAAACACACAGTATGATGAAGTGATTATTGGAAAGATGCAGGACCCTTCGATGGGAAGGGTTTGAGGCATGCGCGATTGCAAGGAGAGTGCATCCATCCAGTGCAAGGACGAGCGTAGTTGGGAGCGCGTCGACGTTTCGCAGTGGCCCGTTGTCAGTAAACCGTGAAGGGCCTGGGGACTTGTTGCTCTAGGATCGTTCCCTACGGGAGCGATTCTGGAGAGAAGAAGAAGGCAGAGCAGGAGGAGGAGAAGCTGATGTTCCTGCAGAAGATGCTCGTGCACATGTCGCCGAATTCGAGCGGGACGTACGAGAGGTCCTCGCTGGCGTTCATCGCGATCGCGCTCATTTGCAGCATCCTATTGATTTACGTAATTGCGCGCAACAGGGCGACCTACAAGGACACGTACCTCAAGCTCGTGAACATCGACTGCAACAACACCTTCGGCACGATCGTCTCCGGCGTGTCCTTCGCCCTGGTCCTCGACGACGGCGCCGACGACATCAACGATTTCCTCTTCCTCTTCTACGTGGACTTCGGCGTCAAGTGCAACTTCCTCTTCCTCGCGACCCTCCTCATCGTCAAGCCCAAATGCTTCGACTGCATGACGGTCTTCGTCTGCAACTCGTTCTTCTCCTTCGTCTCCGTTTGCATCTCGTACACGGTGCTCCTCTACGCTCCCCATTTCAACGTCATGTGGCACTACTACCTGATCGGCATCGTCTACTTGATCGCGCTTCTCTGCAAGTACGAGAGGGCCTACTACGGCGGCCAGGAGCACCGGGACGACAGGACGAGGCTCAGGTTGAACCTGTGTCGTCTGTACGTCGGGAACATGACCCTGACTTGGATCGGCTTCGAGGTCTACAACTTCTTCGGGTTTCCGTACCTCATCATCACAGGGTACATGTCTTCGTTCTACACCCTCGTCTATCTCAACTTGACCAATTCCACCTTCCGCACCTGCTTCAAGAACACCTTCACCCACTGCTCCATCGAAGTCGCCGAGGACGAAGCAATCTGATATCTCATTAAATTACAACAATGTATACCCAAATTCCCCTCCAAGAATTTGCATCAAAACCACGATATTTCAAAAAAGCAAACTTGATCTCTAGGATCAACAAAACGCATATTTCTGTATAGTTTAATGAAAAATCTTACATAAAAATGTCATCTTACATAATTCTAAACAACAAATTTGAATGAAATTCTTGGAAATTTCTTTAACAATGCTTTAAGAACTGTGATTTGCAACTGTATTTTTTCGTTAGTCCATAACTTATCGTAAGAAGAACTAAATGTATTAATTAAAGTTGGGTAAACATGAAATATATTTAATAATTATTGAAAATCAGATTCAAATTATTCGTGTTTGAACAATTCCACTCAACGAATTTCGGTTGAAACATTCCCAGTGTTCCATTCCATCACTTTTTACAGTTAAAAAACAAGTGAAAATGCGTCATTAACTTGATTACAACTACTAAATCCCTTTTCATTTACTATACTTTGAATTTCTTTGTAAATATGTAGTTTGCTTAAATTCACCTGAACCAATTATAAATATCTTTAATTGATCAAAAACTATTCTATTGATTTTGGTTAAAACAGTGACTAAATGTCAGAAATTTTGTAGTAGGCTCATTGGAAATACTACCTTTAA
The DNA here is from genome assembly GCA_018845635.1 of Nicrophorus orbicollis. Taxonomy (NCBI): domain Eukaryota; kingdom Metazoa; phylum Arthropoda; class Insecta; order Coleoptera; family Silphidae; genus Nicrophorus; species Nicrophorus orbicollis. Next base: position 37,270 of record JAFMTC010000869.1, on the reverse strand, counting down.
CTTTCCTATAAAATGATGTATTTTGCTCAAGTTACTAATTAAAACGTGGAGGCTTAATTTTTCTCCAACTATCTGATTATTACGTAAAAGTAGTTACAACTGAAGATCTGAACTGGAAATGGACTTTGAAATAGGAATACTTATGAACATTTATCATTTCTTACATGATTTCATAATAGTGGATAGAAGAAAATACTTTCTTTACTAGAAGATTGATTCACACTAGAAGCTCCAACAGAGATTAAGTTAAATTTGTAGCGAGGTGCGAAGTTTAGCTTGAGGACTACAACTGGATTCGTTTGTTTTTGCAGAGATTTAGTGCTAAATCATTGAAGGATGGACGAGGAGGCAACGCTGAATGCGACGTTTAACGGGACGGACGAAGATTTCGAACGTCCCCTTTACGAGCACTTCCACTTGGGTTTTGCCCTCTTAACGTCGTTGGTGGGGATCATCTGCCACGTCATCATAATCTACCTAATCGCTATGATGCGAAAGGTGCACAATCGCACCTACATGCTCATCCTGCACTGGTCCATCCAAGATCTGCTCATGAACTTCTTCGTGCTACTCAACGGTCTGATCATCTGGTTCCCGCAATTCCCCACACTCGTGTGCGTGGATTCGCACCTGCAACCCATTCTGATATTCAACGCAACCCTGATAATGGCCATCCTCAACTGCAACACTCTGATGAAGTCCTCCGTCAAGTGGAACAAGATCCTCTACGGATGCGTTTACGGGATAGTCATCTCCATGGCTGTGGTCAGCATCGTCCTGTGCAAGATTCGCGTACTCTTCTTTCCCATCTTCTTAATCCCGTTCTCGGTGCACGCCGTCGCTCTGATCACCTTGACCGTCAAAGAGATCAACAAGTGCTGGAAGAGGAGGACGGATCCTCTGAGCCAAGAAACCGCGTTTCGCATGAATCTTGCTAGAATCTACATCTACAATTGGACTCTTCTCTACGTCGTCGTTATCCTTATGACCGTGTTTGCGGATATTCGGAGCTGGGCCGGATTCCTGATCGCAGGGATCTTCTTGAGCTCTCTCTACGTACTAGTATATTTGATCAGCGCAGATAAGAGATTCAGAATCATCTTTTTGAATACGTTCAGGAAGGAGCAAGAGTACGACGTCGATGCGACCATCAGCTTCGCTGAAGACGACAACACTATAAGAAATACTTAGTGGATTTAACTAGAATTTAAACTACATGCACATACCGACTCTAGTACCTCAATTTCATATACACACTGTTATTGTTTTCTTTTAAAAATAAAAAAGAAACCCAAAAATGCTCACCCAAAATTCATAATTTATCCATTTTATCATAACATCCATAAATTTGACAAACTTCTATAGAAACATATTTCGTTTGAAATATCTATAATAGATAGAACAATTCCAATAAATGGATACAATTAGTTTGAATTTGCAAAAAAAAAATACGGATTTTAACAAGCTTATTGCAGATCAACCCCGAATGCCAGAAATTTAGTAGTAGGCTTGGAAAGACTATTATAGTATCTTGAAGTTTCTCATAATACGATCTATTTCGACTGAGTAATTAATTGAAACTTGGAGATGTGAAACTGTTTCCAACTATCAGGTTTTTACGTAAAAGTAGTTGGAATTGAATATTTATGAAAATTTATCATTTCTTATATGATTACATGATAGTGGATAGAAGAAAATACTTTATTTTCTAGAAGATTGATTCACACTAGGTAGTCTCATTCATTGATGCTTCAACAGAGATTAAGCAAAATTTGTAGCGAGGTGCGAAGTTTAGCATGGAGATTACAACTGGGTCCGTTTGTTTTTGCAGAGAATTAGTGCTGAATATAACATTGAAGGATGGACGAGGCAACGCTGAATGCTACGTTTAACGGGACGGACGAAGATTTCGAACGTCCCCTTTACGACCACCTCCACTTGGGTTTTGCCCTCTTATCGACGCTGGTGGGAATCATCTGCCACGTCATCATCATCTACCTAATTGCGATGATGCGAAAGCTGCACAAACGCATCTACATGCTCATCATGCACTGGTCCATCCAAGATCTCCTCGTCAACTTCTTCGTGCTATTCAACAGTCTGATCTTCTGGTTTCCGGGAACTCGCACACTAGTGTGCGTGAATTTCCACCTGCAACCTGTTCTTCTATTCAACGGAACCTTGATAATGGCCATCCTCAATTGCAACACTGTGATGAAGTCGTCAGTCACGTGGAACAAGATCCTCTTCGGATGCGTTTACGGGATATTCCTCTCCATGGCTGTGGTCACCATAGTTCTATGTAAACTTCGCGTACACTTCTTTCCCATTTTCTTACTTCCACTCTCGTTGCACGTTGTCTCTCTGATCACCTTGATCGTCAAAGAGATCAACAAGTGCTGGAAGAGGAGGACTGATCCTCTGAGCGAGGAGACCGCGTTTCGCATGAATCTGGCGAGGATCTACTTCTACAATTGGACTATATTCTACGTAGTTGGTGTACTTTTCTTCATTTTCCCGGAAATTGACAGCTGGGCTGGATTCTTGATCTCATTGGTCTTCTGGAATGCACTTTACGTACTCGTCTACATGATAAACGCGGACAAGAGATTCAAGATAATCTTTCTGAATACGTTCAGGAAGGAGCAAGAGTACGACGTCGATGCGACCATCAGCTTCGCTGAAGACGACGTTAATATCAGAAATACCTAGTGGATTTAACTAGAATTTGAGTTACAAGCACATATTAACACTTGCACCTCAATCTTATATAAACACTGTTATTGTTTGCTTCAAGACCGCAGTCTTTCTGCCTCGAAATAAACTAATTTATCAACATTTATAACTTTGAACAATTTTTATAGAAAAATAGTTTGAAAATATGAAAAATTATGAAATATCTGTAATAGATCAAAAACAATGAACATTTCCAATAAATAGATACAATTGCAACAAATTTAGCAGCTTTTAACATATCAGAAGTTCTGCAATAGTTTGCGAATGGACTTTGAAATAACAATATTTATGAAAATTTATCATTTCTTATATGATTACATGATAGTGGATAAAGGAAAATACTTTATTTTCTAGAAGATTGATTCACACTAGGTAGTCTCATTCATAGATGCTTCAACAGAAATTAAGCAAAATTTTTAGCGAGGTGCGAAGTTTAGCATGGAGATTACAACTGGGTCCGTTTGTTTTTGCAGAGAATTAGTGCTGAATTTAACATTGAAGGATGGACGAAGCAACGCTGAATGCTACGTTTAACGGAACGGACGAAGATTTCGAACGTCCCCTTTACGACCACCTCCACTTGGCCTTTGTGCTCTTATCGACGCTGGTGGGAATCATCTGCCACGTCATCATCATCTACTTAATCGCGAAGATGCGAAAGCTGCACAAACCCACCTACATGCTCATCATGCACTGGTCAATCCAAGATTTCCTCGTCAACTTCTTCGTGCTATTCAACGGTTTGATCGTCTGGTTTCCGGGAATTCCCACACTAGTGTGCGTGAATTTCCACCTGCAACCTGTACTGCTATTCAACGCAACCTTGATAATGGCCATCCTCAATTGCAATACTCTGATGAACTCTTTCGTCAAATGGAACAAGATCTTCTTCGGATGCGTTTACGGGATAGTCCTATCAATGGCTGTTCTAACCATCGTTCTATGTAAACTTCGTGCACACTTCTTTTCTATTTTCTTACTTCCGTTCTCGGTGCACGTTGTTTCCCTGATCACCTTGATCGTCAAAGAGATCAACAAGTGCTGGAAGAGGAGGACTGATCCTCTGAGCGAGGAGACCGCGTTTCGCATGAATCTGGCGAGGATCTACGTCTACAATTGGACTATTTTCTACGTGCTTAGTATACTTTCGTTCAAGTTCCAGGAAATTGAGAGCTGGTCTGGATTCTTGGTTTCATTGGTCTTCATGAATTCACTTTACGTACTCGTCTACATGATAAACGCGGACAAGAGATTCAAGATAATCTTTCTGAACACGTTCAGGAAGGAGCAAGAGTACGACGTCGATGCGACCATCAGCTTCGCTGAAGACGACGTCAATATCAGAAATACCTAGTGGATTTAACTAGAATTTGAGTTACACGAACATATTAGCACTTGTACCTCAATCTTATATAAACACAATTATTGCCTGCTTTGCAAAATTAGAAATCTATTAATAATTCTGACCCGAAACTCTTCAAGGCTGCAGACTTTCTGCCTCAAAACAAACTAATAAATTTGACAACTTCTATAGAACAATTGTTTGAAAGTATGAAAAATATCAAATATCTTTAATAGATCAATGAATAGATACAATTAATTTTGTTTAGAATTTGGAAATAACACGGATTGCAACTAATTTGGCTGCTTTTAACATTTCAACGCTACGAGACGTAAAATGTTTTCCATCTATCATCTTATTACGTAAATGAAGTTACTACTGAAGATCTGCAAACAGTTTTCGAATGGACTTTGAAATAGTCGTATTTAAACAATGTTCTTATATGATAATAGTGGATAGAAGAAAATATTTTATTGCTAGAAGATTGATTCGCTCTAGATAATCTCTTTGATAGATGCTTCAATGCAGATTTAGTCAAGTCTGTGGCGAGGTGCGAAGTTTAGCTTGGATATTACAACTGGATGCGTTTGTTTTTGCAGGGAGTTAGCATTTAACATTGAAGGATGGACGAAGTAATGCAGAATGCTACGTTTAACGGGACGGACGCGGATTTGGAACGTTCCCTTTACGACCACCTCAACTTGGGCCTTTTGATCTGTACGACGCTCGTGGGGATCGTCTGCAATGTCATCATCATCTACTTAATGGCGTTGATGCGAAAGGTGCAGAATCGCACCTACGTGCTCATCCTGCACTGGTCCATCCAAGATCTGTTCCTGGACCTCTTAGTGCTGCTAAGCGGTATGGTCATCTGGTTTCCTCAATTCTCCACACTCGTGTGCGTCGATTTCCACCTGGAACCTATACTGATATTCAACGCAACCCTGATAATTGCCATCCTCAACTGCAACACTCTGATGAAGTCCTCCTTCAAATGGGACAAGATCCTCTGCGGATGCGTTTACGGGATAGTCCTCTTCATGGGTGTTCTCAGCATCGTCCTGTGCAAATTAGGCGTACGCTTCTTTGCTATTTACTCCGTTCCGTTCCTGATGCACGTCGTCGCTCTGATCACCCTGATCGTCAAAGAGATCAACAAGTGCTGGAAGAGGAGGACTGATCCTCTGAGCGAGGAGACCGCGTTCCGCATGAATCTTGCTAGAATCTACATCTATAACTGGACTATTTTCTATGCCGCCGCTATCCTCATAGGCATGTTCACAGAGATTCGGGCTGGATTCTTGTTGGCTTTTGGTTTCTTGAGTTCGTCCTTCGTACTCGTCTACTTGATCATAGCGGACGAGGAATTCAAGAAAATCCTCCTGAAGACGTTCAGGAAGACGAAAGAGTACGACGTAGATACGACCCACAACTTCGCTGAAGACGACAACAATATTGGAAATGCGTAGCGAATTTAACTAAAATCTAAGCTACATCCCCATAACGACTCTAAAACCTCAATCTGTTATTATTTGCATTTAAAAACGTAAAAAAAAATAAAAAATTCTGACTTTAAATTCTTGAAGACTACAGTCTTTCTACCCCGACACAAACTAATTTATCAATTTTATCAACACCTATAAATCTGACATCAATATTTGTAAAAAAAAAATCAACAAATATTTAAGTTAATGGCATTTCTATTTTGATATTAAACTTCAATCACAAATGTTGACATCTATAAATTTGACAACTTGACATTTTGCAGTTGAAATTGTCAAATAGGCTTTGACTTTTGCTTAAGGTTTGAAAGTACTTAAGGAATGTATCCTTTATTTTCAAGGCATCAGCTGTGGTAATTAGCCTTGTAACAGTATCAGTACAAAGGAAATATTGATCACATTTTCAGGTTTGACGTTCTCTCCGAAAAACTTTTTAGGTTAATTAGACGATTTCATCTAATCAGTTTTTCTTCCTGAAAATCTTGATCAAGTTAATTTCATTGAAAAACCAGATGATTTCTCATGATATATATATATATAGATTTCTCATCAATCAGATTATCTCATTTAACGAAAATAACTAAATATGCCGACTGATGGGAGGTTTTTGCAGGTCGACATGGAGTTTGAATCCAACGATACAGATTTGGATTTTGAACCATCGGATTACAGCGATATCTTCCTGTACACGGATATCCTGATGGTGGCACTGTCCTTGATAGGAATTGCAGGCAACATCCTGATCATCTCCACGATCCTGTCCAGCAAATCGCTGCAAACCAGAACGTATCTGCTCTTAATGAACTGGTCCATCTTCAACATTCTCTACAGGATCTTCGCGGAGAGTCTCCTGTACCTCTTGCCGATAAACCTGAACCTAAAAGCAGAGATGATCTGCTTGACGATAAACCTGAACTCGATATTCCAATTGGCCGAGATCGTCTTCCTGTTAGCACTCATCTCGAATTGGGCCGTGAAGAGCACCAGGATGAACAATCTGCTCGTAATATTCATCTTCTACGCGCTCATCGTTCTGGTTCTGATCGTGATGATGGGTCTGTGCATGTTCAACGTATTCACTAGAATTGTAGAAACTTCAGCTGGAATCGCGTACCTGTGCTTGCTGATCACGGTGATCGCTAAAACCGTGAACAGGGTGTACAAAGCTCGGGTGGATCCGTTGAGCGAGGATACTGCCAGGAGGTTGAATTTGGCCAGCATCTATACATTGTGGTTCTTCTGTTTAATTGCCATCATCATACCTTTGGGTTTCTACAAGCAATTCATCTACATGGATTACGTAGTGAAATCGACGAATCTAATTCCGTTCGCCTTCATCGCGTACTTGATCAGAGTCGATCACGTCTTCAAGAGCACCTTCATAGATATCATGAAATGTCGTAGACCGCAGCAGAGACCGACAGAGAACATAGCGTACGACGTCCACAACAATGAAGGCATCGTATACTGTAATTCTGTAAAATAACTTGAACCTGAAGAATCGTTAAAACTATTCAATTCTCTTATTTCATATTATTGGCAGCTTGCACGAAGTTGCACTAGAAAGTTAGCATACTTATATATTAGATAGCAAGTCTTCAAGAATAAATCATTTAATATAGTAATAGATTTTGAAGAATCTAAATATTTGTGACTCATCTTGAAACATCATAGTTACAACAAATTTGTGAATGTTCCAGATAAATATGTTTCATCTTGTGAAGATCAACTCATTACAGAATTTGTAAATGTACAATAAAGTTGACTTTGATTGAAGATGATTGTTTTTCTCTTGATTGAGGCAACCCTTTCACCTTATTATATACATCATCTTAAGCAACGAAATCTGTAAATATCTTTTGTATAGCTTCTGCTTCATGTCCGGATTGCTTTCTCCAAAACGCGCTCAAGATCATCTGTTTGACCGGGGAGTGTTTTCAGGTGATCATGGAGCCAGTGTACAACGAGAGCAGTCTGGAAACGGACACGGAATTCGGAGAGTTGCACAGGTACACGGAGATGATGGGAACCGCACTTTCGCTGATCGCAATCGTCGCGAACATCGTGATCATCACCACCGTGCTCTCCAGCAAACGTCTGCAAACCAGGGCGTATCTGTTGCTCTTGAACTGGTCCATCTTCAACATTCTCTTCAGACTCACATCCGACAATCTGCTTCACGTCATGCTGATGGACATGGAGCACGACGTCGAGATGATCTGCGTCACGATGAACATGGACACGATGTTCCGGTTCGCTGAAATGGTCTTCCTGCTGGCCCTCACCTCCAGCTGGGTGTTGAGGAGCTACAGGTTGAGCGATCTCGTGATTCTGCTCATCTTTTACGCAATTATCGCCTCCAGCCTTCTCGTCGTCATCACTCTGTGCGCGCTTGACATCGAGACCGAATTGGTACACGCTCTAGGTGGAGCAACGTTCCTCCTTCTGTTGATCGTCGTGCTCTTTAAAAACGCGAATAGAGTTTGCAAGGCCAAAAGGGATCCGCTTAGTTCGGAGACGGTGAAGAGGTTGAACTTGGCCAACATCTACACGTTTTGGATGCTGGCTTCGATGCTCCTCATTGTAGCCGCATACATCTCAGGGATATTCATTTTGATACAGTTATCTACCATAAGCACATTCCTCATACCTCTGATCTTCATCCTGTACCTGAGTAGAGTTGATGAGGTCTTCAAGGACAGTTTTCTTGCTTTGATCTATTGCCGTCGTCTCCCGCACACTCCAATCGAAAACGACAGTGAATGTTGCAACAATCCGTAATTCAACGAATCACAAATGAAACCTAATTCAATTTCTTACTAATTATTTACAAAGAAATGAATCAAAATCATACCAATCTGTATTATTTTCTTAGTATTATAATCAGTAAATTTTTGTTATTACTTCACCATTTTACGTATTGAAACAAATGTTCTTGTCTTTCCACGTGAATTCGTTTTATAAAACTGTATTCAAATGTTCTGTTTTGTTTTGAAACTGTAAATAAATCGTGTGTTTTTTTAACTAAGACTTGTCATTATATAATAACGGATAATTTAGAAACTGTGTTAAACTTTGTCGCAAATATTTGTTCCTATTTTATCATCTTTTGTAGCAAGCAAAGTTACTATGTTAAAAGCATCGTATTTCTTTGGAATTTGTTACTAAATTTCATTATTGCAAGTTTATAAAGAATTTTGGAATCAAGAATGAAAATCTGAACTATAATTACATTAACAAACAGATTAGTTAATTGACATTCATATAAATGACAGGTAGATAATTGATAGACAGATGAATGACAGATAGTAAATGGATAGTGCGTTAAGTGACATGCAATTTTATGACAGATAATTCAAAAACAGCTGATTGACAGATAGTCTATGTCTGAGTTTCCTTGAAACTGATTTACAATAAAATTTGATATTGACGTTAAATAGAAGGCAATTATTGAAGATTTTTTTGCGCTAATTAAGAGAATCATTGATAAGAAAATTTTGCAGGTAAACATGGAATTGGCACAGAATGAGACGAATCCGCACGAGGAAGGATCGTTTCATGATTACACGCATATGATTGCGATGGCGTTGAACTTGGCAGGAATCGCTGCAAACTTGATGATCGTCTCAACAGTACTATCGAGCAAATCTTTGCAAACCAGATCGTATCTTCTCCTCATGAACTTTTCCATCTTCGACATTCTCTTCAAGATGTTAACGAGCCGCTTTGTGTACATGTTTATCGCTATGTATCCGATCAAGGACGATATGATATGCGTCATTCGAGACTTGGAGATGATATTCCTCTTCGGCGAAGTCCTCTTCATGTTAACTTTCGTCTCCAACTGGGTTCTGAGGATTTACAGGACGAACGATCTTATGTTTTTCTTCATCTGCTACGCGATCATCGCATCCTGCCTTGCAACAGCTATGACCTTGTGCGTGTTCGAAATCTTCAACGATATAATCTACGGTTTAATTGGATTCACCTGCATCGTTTTGCTTACCGTTGTGATCGCTAAAAGCGTGAACAGATTTCGAAAGTCTATGGGAGATCCGTTAAGTCCGGACAGCGTGAAGAGGTTGAATGTTGCCAGCATCTACACTTACACCATGTTCATTTTAGTGCTGATTGGTACAACTACAAACCGAGTCAAGCTGCCGTTTTTGATCGATTTCGTCGTGTTCATTGCGATTCTGATACCTGGCTTCATCCACTTCTACTTGACCAAAGCTGACGAAGAGTACAAAGCCTGTTTCCGTGACTTGATCTACTGCCGTCGGCACGTCGAACGTCCAATCGAAAACGTCTATTCTCATCCGATCACCGATGAAAATCCTTGAAATAATCATCTATCAAAATTTGACTTTTCAGGTTAAAATGTCAACATTTAAAATCGATTGTCAAAACTTTATTTTCAATTCTCATCTGATCATCCATGAAACAATCATCTATCAAAATGTGACTTTTCAGGTTAAAATGTCAACATTTAAAATCGATTGTCAAAACTTTAAGTTCAATTCTAATCCGATCATCAATGATAATCCATTGACGAATCATCTATCAAAATTTGACTTTTCAGGTTGAAATGTCAACATTTTAAATCGACTGTCAAAATATTCAGTTCAATTCTCATCTGATCATCCATGAAACAATCATCTATCAAAATGTGACTTTACTGGTTAAAATGTCAACATTTCTAATCTATTATGAAAAGTTTTATCCAATGTTAGCTTATAAAACTGTTACTTAAAAAGAATAAAAAATTTGACACTTTGTTAATTTGATTACTCCATTAAAGTTATAAAATTTGAATTTTACACATAATCACGTTAATCTGCTGCAAAATCTTATGTTTGGAATAATCTAGAAATGTTGTTTATCTTCTGTGCAATCAACAGTTCCTGTTTATCCTCGGCTTCGTTTTTTGTTTTTTTTTTTTAATTTCTTACTAAATTTAATAATCTACACTTGTTCGTAACAATTCAAATATTTGCAGCTGCATAAAATTCTAATGTTTTGTCACTGTTTCATGAAAATGTCAAAAAAGATAGAAAATTGACAGGTAATTAATTCATAATTGACAGAAAGTTAATTGTGTACTTGACAGGTTGTTAACCGAATGAATAGACTAATTGATGCGCTGAAAATAAAATTCGCTATTGACGTTAGATATATTGAAGAATTTTACACGAATTAAGAGAAAGTCTAAAAAGATTTACATTATAAGGAAATTTTACAGGTGAAGATGGAATTGGCACAGAATGAGACGAATCCGCACGAGGAAGGATCGTTTCATGATTACACGCATATGATTGCGACGGCGTTGAACTTGACAGGAATCGCTGCAAACTTGATGATCATCTCAACAATACTATCTAGCAAGTCTTTGCAAACTAGATCGTATCTTCTCCTCCTGAACTTTTCCATCTTCGATGTTCTCTTCAAGATGTTAACGAGCCGATTTGTGTATATGTTACTTGCTACGTATCTGTTCAAGGACGAGATGATATGCGTCATTCGAGACTTGGAGATGATATTCCTGTTCGGCGAAGTCCTCTTCATGTTGGCTTTCGTCTCCAACTGGGTTCTGAAGATTTACAGGACGAACGATGTTATGTTTTTCTTCATCTGCTACGCGATCATCGCATCATGCCTTGCAACAGCTATGACCTTGTGCGTGTTCGACATCTTCAACTATATAATCTACGCTTTAATCGCATTCACCTGCATCGTTTTGCTTATAGTTGTGATCGCTAAAGGTGTGAACAGATTTCGAAAGTCTCTGGGCGATCCGTTAAGTCCGGACAGCGTGAAGAGGTTGAACGTTGCCAGCATCTACACTTACACCATGTTGATTCTAGTGCTGACTGGTATAACTACACACCGGATCAAGCTGCCGTTTTTGATCAATTTCGTCGTGTTCATGATGATTCTGATACCTGTCTTCATCCACTTGTACTTGACCAAAGCTGACGAAGTGTACAAAGCCTGTTTCCTTGACTTGATCTTCTGCCGTCGGCGCGTCGAACCTCCAATCGAAAACGTCAATTCTCAACCGATCACGGATGAAAATCCTTGAAACAATCATCCATCAAAATGTGACTTTTCAGGTTAAAATGTCAACATTGAAAATCGATTGTCAAAACTATAAGTTCAATTCTTATCTGATCATCCATGAAACAATCATCTATCAAAATGTGACGTCTCATGTTAAAATTTCAACATTTTTAATCTATTGTCAAAACTTTAATCCAATGTTATCTTATGAAACTGTTACTTAAAAAGAATAAAAAATCTGATAATTTGTTAACCATTTTTCTGAGATTTTATTTGGAATTAATTTGATTACTGCATTAAATAATCTGCTGCAATATGTTTGTAAATAATCTTGACATGTTGTTTATCTTCTGTGCAATCATCATTTCCTGTTTATCCTCAGCTTCGTTTTTTGTTGTTGTTTTTTTTAATATCTTACTAAATCTCATAATCTACACTTATTCCTAACAATATTGTTATTGTCTCTGTTTCAAAAGTTTTGACAGAAAGTTAATTGTATACTTGACAGGCAGTGGACCGAATGGATAGACTAATTAATGCCCTGAAACTAAAATTCGATGTTGACGTTAGATAGATTGAAGAATTTTACACGAATTAAGAGAAATTCTAAAAAGATTTACATTCTAAGGGAATTTTACAGGTGAAGATGGAATTAGCACCGAATGAGACGGTTCTGCAGATGGAATTGACGCATCATCGGCACGTGGATATGTTACCATCAGCGATGAACTTGATAGGAATCGTCGCAAACCTTATGATCATCTCGACGGTACTGTCCAGCAAATCTCTGCAAACCAGAACGTACCTTCTCCTCATGAACTGGTCCATCTTCGACATTCTTTTCAAGATATCGACGGACATGCACCTGCACAGGCTGACCGAACAATTTTGGATCAAACACCAGATAATATGCGTCACGTCGAATTTCGACATGATATTCCTGTTCGCCGAAATCGTCTTCATGTTGGCTCTTATCTCCAACTGGGCTGTGAAGAGCTATAGCATGAGCGACCTCAAGATTTTCTTCATATTCTACGCGATCATCGCCTCATGTCTCTGCACGGTTTTAACCTTGTGCGTGTACAAAGTCGTCCATGATTTGATCTACGCCTTAGTCGGATTCTCCTACATAGTTTTGCTTATCATAGTGACCGCTAAAGGCGTGAACAGACTGAAAAAGTCTTTCAGCAATCCGCTTAGTCCGGACAGTGTGAAGAGGTTGAACGTTGCCAGCATCTACACTAACACGGTGTTGTTGCTTTTCGTGGCTGGTCTAGTTATTTACCAGTTCAAGCTGTACTATTTGATTGATTTCATCATGTTCACTGTGTTTCTGATACCCGGCTTCATCCACTTGTACTTGACCAAAGCTGACGAAGAGTACAAAGCCAGTTTTCTTGACTTGATCTTCTGCCGTCCGCACCTCGAACGACCAATCGAAAACGTCGTTTAACTCATTTAAAATTGATCAGTTCTAAATTACGTAAAATCACATCAACAATTTACTTAGTTTACATTAGTAAAATAGGAAATTCATATTGATATCTAAGTGTAGAAACGCAGCAAAATAAGTCATAATGGTTGTAAATAAACTACATTTGTATAAATACTTGTCGTTGTTACTCAATCTTTGTTTCACACCATTTCACACCATTTCAAACACTTCTCTTCCTCCGATTTTCAACAATTAATTGTACTCACAACATTTATTTGAAATAATACTTCGATTAAGAGTACTGAAAACCCACGAATCATTATCGACAATTGGGTCATGCAAACTGACCTTTTCACCTCTGCTCTCATTGGTTTCGATAAAACTTGCACATATACAACTCGCAGTTATCGCTTATTTTCCAAATGCAGAATCTCGTTACATTTTCAAAACAATATTATTTTTCGAACACATTTTTATTGCATCAGATCTATCCTTATAACATTACTCGTTTTCAACACAATTTGAATCATAATTTATCGTTGAGAATTGAATCCAAACTAAGGAAATTCGATTTGTGTGAATCGTAGAAAAGCTTTGATATTTGAATCTTGAATTGTGAACAAAAACTTTCATTATTTAAACTACTTATTAAGACTACATTTGGAGTATTTGTAAGTTCATTAAACTATGCATTTCCTATTCCTTTAATGCACTTTTCCTTAAGTTTTACTTATGTTTTATCTCGTAGAATTAAATCCAAACTAATTCAAACTATGGAGATTCGAATTAAACAAATTCGATTTGTGTGAAACGTAGAAAAGCTTTGATATATGAATCTTGAATTGTAAACAAAAACTTTCATTATTTAAACTACTTATTAAGACCACATTTGAAGTATTCGTCAGTTCATGAAACTATGCATTTGCAATTCCTTTTAATGCATATTTTCTTAAGTTTTCATAAGTTTTACTTTATGTTTTATCGTTGAGAATTGAATCCAAACTAATTCAAACTATGGAGATTCCAATTAAACAAATTCAATTTAAGTGAATCGTAGAAAAGCTTTGATATTTGAATCTTGAATTATGAACAAAAACTCTCATTATTTAAACTACTCATTAAGACGACATTTGAAGTATTCGTCAGTTCATTAAACGATGCATTTTCTATTCCTTTAAAGCACATTTTCTTAAGTTTTCATAAGTTTTACTCTATGTTTTATCTTGTAGAATTGAATCCAAACTAATTCAAACTATGGAGATTCGAATTAAACAAATTCGATTTGTGTGAATCGTAGAAAAGCTTTGATATTTGAATCTTGAATTGTGAACAAAAACTTTCATTATTTAAACTACTTATTAAGACCACATTCGAAGTATTTGTAAGTTCATTAAACTATGCATTTCCTATTAATTTAATGCACATTTTCTTAAGTTTTCGTAAGTTTTACTCTATGTTTTATCGTTGAGAATTGAATCCAAACTAATTCAAACTATGAAGATTCGAATTAAACAAATTCGATTTGTATGAATCGTAGAAAAGCTTTGATATTTGAATCTTGAGTTATGAAGAAAAACTTTCATTATTTAAACTACTCATTAAGACCACATTCGAAGTATTTGTTATTTCATTAAACTATGCATTTCCTATTCCTTTAAAGCACATTTTCTTAAGTTTTCATAAGTTTTACTCTATGTTTTATCTTGTAGAATTGAATCCAAACTATGGAGATTCGACTTAAACAAATTCGATTTGTGTGAATCGTAGAAAAGCTTTGATAATTGAATCTTGAATTATGAACATAAACTTTCTTTATTTTAACTACTTATTAAGACTACATTTGAAGTATTCGTAAGTTCATTAAACTAATTCCTTTAATGCATATTTTCTTAAGTTTTACTTTATGTAAATTACAATTAAATTATGAATGCAAATATTAAAAGATTATCCAAAAACAGAAGTATTTCTCATTAAACTTTACATTTTCTATTTGTTTCATGCATAAGTTTCATTTACGTTATGTAAATTACTATTAAATAACGAATACAATACAAAAATATCTAGCATGTTGCAAAAAAACATATTACATTTTCAAACAAAAAAAAAGAAGCATTTGACAATTCTTTGAATTAACTATTTCTTTCATTGACTTTTTCATAAGGTTTATTACTATTACATCATGAATACAGTGCGGAAAAATCTCGCATAGTGCGGCTTCGATCAGTGCGTATACATGATTTAAAAAAGTCCAATATTTTGTTAAGCAAATTACGAATTAATTATTTATTTTCGGGTAGTTTATTTTCAAGCGGTTTAAAAGTCCTCGATTAGTCCGAATCGCACTATTTGAGGTATTCTTAATCGACTTAACCGGTAAAAGAGGTGAGCATATTGGGTTGCATAATTCTCTTCTTTTTGTGTATACTTTTTTTGTTACATTGCTGTCAATGAATACCTTTAAAACAATAATAGTTTATAAAAAGAGAAAGCATAATTGATTTTAGCTCCATCTACTGGTTTAACGTAAAAACGTAATAAGTAATAGCAGTAAATGATTGCGGATATTTTCGTGTTTGTTTGGTAATTTCTTTCGTAATGAGTTAGGGGTAAATTGTTGAGTAAATCGCGCGCGCAATTTGAAAGCCTTTTTCAGCTGAAAACACATTAAGTTGTTTATCGAGGAATCAGAATGTAATTTGTAAAAGTTGTGGCCGTTCCACGCCCTTTCATCATCATTATCATCAGCACCATTATAACAACCCTTTGAAATGAAATTCCTTATTTTCGTGTTTTTCGCACATCCACTATATTTTTTCAGCCATTGATTGAATGATGCGTCCATCCCTTAGTCAGCTACATTTGTTATTCCACCTTTTATCCCGAATTGATTCCGCCCCGGGCCCCATTAGACGCTTTTACGAGCGACCCGGACAAATCGGGGCACAATTCTTAATAACCGGAAGGAAAATCAAACGCAACGGAAACGAGAGTAGCCTTAATTTATGTTACATTTTTTTGCTGCGTTTATTTCTCCCGGAAGACAATTTCTTACAAACAAGAAGTCATCAAAGAGACGACAATAAACCACGAGATTACACGAATTCTTTACTTTTATGCTGTGCAAGTAAGTGGTTACAAGGACGCTTCCTCCTTCGGGTTTTCCCTCCGCATTTTGAGATACCGAAGTAGAAAAAAAAAAGGTATTCGTTACGGTCGATTCTTGGAATTTGCCTTTGAGGATATTTCCGTTGAAGAGTATTTGCTTTGTGCCGAGTTTCTTTTCTGTTATAAAATCATAATTATATTTGTATTATTTACTTATATCTACAGATTTAAATAACTCAATCATTGATGAAATTAGTGCAGAAAGACTTTGGTAAATAGCCCAAATTGGACAAACAAAGATGGTAAAATTAAAGTAAGAAATGCGATTGAATCTTCATTGTATACATACTTTTGTATTTAGAAGGAAAAAAAACTTAAAAAATCACTTAAAGAAACCGAAAAGAACGTTATTTTTTCCTTTACATCTTCTATAAAGCTATTTTATTATTATAAAACTTCGTTTTCCTGAAAAGTCTTACCTAATTCAACAAATATATAAACTTTGGTAAATTTATTAAGTTATCAACGGTTTAGTACATAGTTTATAGTATACAATATTTAGTAAATATTATCAATTTACAAAAAGAAAATATTGTAGTAAAATCTATATGATTTTTATAAAATTTCTTGGAAAGTCTTACATTATTTAACTTATGTAAACTGTAGTAAATAGTCAACATTATCAACAATTCATTACTTAGTATACAATACTTAGTGAATAGACAATGTTATGAATTTACAAACACTTTATTGTATTAATATTTTAAATAAATTACAACATGGAATCATTTATTAATAATTTAGTTTGTTACAAGTTTTATTGGTTATTGATGAGTAAAAGTCTATCGACCATACTATTTTTGCTTCTATAAATATCTGTATTCAATTTAATCCAAACCAATTTTACCCATCCAAAGTGAAATAAATTGCTTAGCTATTTCAAGTTATTTAGAACAGTAGTAACACAATTATGCATTATTATCACACAATTCAATAATACTATTGTTTATTATAAGTTTTATTGGTTATTAATGATGAAAAGTCTATCGACCATACTATTTTTACTTCCAAACCGAATCCAAACCGATTTCACCCATCCAAAGCCAAATAAACTGCTTAACTATTTCAAGTAATTTACAACAATAGAAACATAATTATGCATTATCATCGAACAATTCAATAATAAGATTGTTTATTACACTTTTTATTGGCTATTAATGAGAAAAAGTCTATCGACCATAACATTTTTGCTTCTAAAAACATCTGTATAGAACCGAATCCAAACCGATTTCACCCATTCAAAGGGAAATAAACTACTTAACTATTTCAAGTAATTTACAACAATAGAAACATAATTATACATTATCATCAAATAATTCAATAATGAGATTGCTTATTATAAGTTTTATTAGCTTTTAATGAGTAAAAGTCTATCGACCATAGTATTTTTGTTTCTAAAAACATCTATAATCAATCGAATCCAAACAGATTTCACCCATCCAAAGGGAAATAAACTGCTTAACTATTTCAAGTAATTTATAACAACAGTAACATAATTATGTATTATCATCAAACAATTCAATAATAAGATTGTTTGTTATAAGTTTTATTGGTTATTAATGAGTGAAAGTCTATCGACCATAGTATTTTGGCTTCTAAAAACATGTATAATGAATCAAATCCAAACCGATTTCACCCATGCAAAATGAAATAAACTGTTTAACCATTTCAAGTAATTTACAACAATAGAAACATATGTATGCATTATTATCAAATAATTCATTAATAATATTGTTTATTACACGTTTTATTGGTTATTAATGATGAAAAGTCTATCGACCATACAAATTTTGCTTCTAAAAACATATGTATTCAATTGAATCCAAACCGATTTCACCCATTCAAAGCTAAATAAATTACTTAACTATTTAAAGTAATTTACAACAATAGAAACATAATTATGCATCATCATCAAACAATTCATTAATAATATTGTTTCTTATAACTTTTATTGGCTTTTAATGAGTAAAAGTCTATCGACCATACTATTTTTCCTTCTAAAAACATATGTATTCAATTGAATTCAAACCGATTTCACCCACCCAAATCCAAATAAACTGCTTAACTATTTCAAGTAATTTACAATAACAGTAACATAATTATACATTATTATCAAATAATTCAATAATAAGATTGTTTGCTATAAGTTTTATTGACTTTTAGTGATGAAAAGTCTATCGACCATAGTATTTTTGCTTCTAAAAACATCTATAATCAATCGAATCCAAACAGATTTCACCCATCCAAAGGGAAATAAACTGCCTAACTATTTCAAGTAATTTACAACAATAGAAACATAATTATGCATTATCATCAAATAATTCAATAATAAGATTGTTTGTTATAAGTTTTATTGGCTTTTAATGAGTAAAAGTCTATCGACCATACAATTTTTACTTCTATAAACATCTGTATTGAATCGAATCCAAACCGATTTCACCCATGCAAAGTGAAATAAACTGCTTAACTTTTTCAAGTAATTTACAACAATAGAAACATAATTATGCATTATCAGCAAACAATTCATTAATAATATTGTTCCTTATAACTTTTATTGGCTTTTAATGAGCAAAAGTCTATCGACCATACAATTTTTACTTCTATAAACATCTGTATTGAATCGAATCCAAACCGATTTCACCCATTCAAAGCGAAATAAACTGCTAAACTATTTCAAGTTATTTACAACAACAGTAACATAATTATGCATTATCATCAAACAATTTATTAATAATATTGTTTGTTACACGTTTCATTGCTTATTAATGAGTTAAAGTCTATCGACCATAGCATTTTTGCTTCTAAAAACATCTATTATGAATCGAATCCAAACCGATTTCACCCATACAAAGCGAAATAAACTGCTTAACTATTTCCAACAATAGAAACACAATTATGCATTATTATCAAATAATTCAATAATAATATTGTTTATTACACGTTTTATTGGTTATTAATGATGAAAAGTCTATCGACCATACAAATTTTGCTTCTAATAACATATGTATTCAATTCAATCCAAACCGATTTCACCCATCCAAAGCGTAATAAACTACTTAACTATTTCAAGTAATTTACAACAATAGAAACATAATTATGCATTATTATCAAACAATTCAATAATAAGTTTGTTTATTATAAATTTTATTGGTTTTTAATGAGTAAAAGTCTATCGACCATAGTATTTTAAACAATTCAATAGATTTATTCGTTTTTAATGATTAAAAGTCTATCGACCATAGTATTTCCATGTAAACAAAATCGATAACGGACAAAGAGTGTTCGGTTAAAAGGGGAGGGCTTTGACTTCATCGTCCGACCAATGAGACACTTGCGACTCTTTGAAAATCTTTTCCCGCCGTACGAAGAATCCTTCCGAGTTCCGAAGTGCGTCGAAATGGGGCGATTCTGCGTGCGTTTGTGTACGTAAAGGATCGATAAAAATAGGCACGCCGAAAACCTGGGGACGCTCAGCCGGTCACGGTAGCCATTTTACTCTTCATTCCGCACCCACGCAGTTCAGTTGTTTCTTCGCTTTGCACCTCAAAGCAAGCTTGATCAGCAGCATCTCAGAGTATCTATTTGTTCAGTTACTTCACAAGTAAGTTTCCATTTACTCTATCTGCACACATTCTAATCCATACTAATCCATTTTAAACCACTAATCAATTAATAGTTAGAAAATTTAATTAACGAAAACGAAAGGTTTTGTCAACCCGTCGCATACTAACTCAAATCATTTGTTGTTGTAAATACGCTAATTACGTAGTAGTATATTAATTAACGTAAATGAACCAAAAATTTCTTGCGTCGCAAGAATTGCATTTTGTCGACTTCTATTGGATTTAAAATGGCGTTGTTTTCTTCTTTGAGCCCTTCGAGCCCACAAAATCCCCTAAAATCAGTAATCAATATTAAGCTGTTTATAGAGAAAAGCAAATGAATGAGAAATTCGATTCGAAATTTCACAAAATTTAAGATTTCAAAAGAAATTCATTAATTGTGAGAATTAATTTCATATCGATTTTTGTTATTGATTTATACAATTTTGTTTCTTCTGAAAATTACATAAATTGTCCTGAAATCAATGTAAAACACATAAAATTTATATACAAATCATGTATTGATTAAATTTGAGAGATGAAATTAATTGAATTATTGAGAAAATTAATGTATTGTTGCAAATATAAAATGATATTTTAACAAGTTTATTTCTTGTGGAATGTTCATATTTTGATAGATAATAACGGATAAAGTCGGAAAATTTTGATTGTTTTGCAAAGAGAAAAGTTAGACTTTTTTAGTAATTATTAAAGAGAAATGATTTACTACTTCCCTTCTCACAAAATGGTCATATTTTTTTTGGAAATATTCAGTAGTTGTTTCAAAAATGATACCTTAACTACTAGGAAATGTTGATATTTTGAACAAATTGTCGAAATCTGGTTTTCAAAAATGCGCTTCTGTCTCGGTGCAGATGAGAGTGAAGTTGAATGTTTTGCAACTTCGAATGATTTTACGCGAATCTTCGAATTCTTTCGATTTATCATTGAAATTTTACCGAAATCAGTCGATTTTTTCTTTGGTTTTAATCGATTTTTCTGGTTTTGTTGAACGTTTTAGATATGGAGCAGAACTTCCTGCTGCTCACGTCGAATGGATCGAACCCGTTCAGCAAAGAATCATCGCAGTACATGCTGTATGGCACCCTGCTTCCCTTTGCCTCATTTATCGGCTTTTTGTCCAACATGCTCATGGTGTACACACTAATGAACGTCGAATTGCCGTTCCCCCGAACGTTCCTTTTGCTGCGACACCTTCTGTTTTACGAAACGCTCTTCTCGCTCAACACTCTAGCAACGACGTTGATCCAGCCGAACATGATGAACATTACATCGTTACTCGCGCTCCCGAATTTCGGAGCGCACGAGATCATCATACACACAATGTGCATCATCTCGGCGTTGGCTTTCCTCTGCGATAGGATCAAACGGAAGATGTTAGTCGTGTTCTTCGTCGTCTCCTCGTCGCTGGTGCTGCTCTTGATCGCGTTTTACCTACTCAATTACAATGACCCCGATCTGCTGCTCAAATTCATCTTCATATACGCTACCTTCTTCATATTTACCGCCGGCTTACTGATCTTTACAGAGGTGGGTGCTATATACAAAAAGCACAATGGCATCGAAGTGAAGAATCACTTTAGTTCATTGAGCCTTAATATCGCGCGAATCTACATCTTCAACTGGATGGCCGCCACTTACTTGCTGACCTATGACTTCCTGAGGCCGTTCGCGATTCTTCAATTGACCTGCCACCTCAGCCCCTTCTACATCCTCATTTACTTGTCGACTGCTAACGACGAATTCGGAGCATTCGTCTGGAACGTACTCCAATGCAAAGACAATGGATTCAATCTGATCTTGGAGGGCGCTGAGCATTTCAGCGATAACGAGGACGAACCTGAAGTCGCCAGCACCAAACCGGAGGCCCCCATCAAAAAGAACGATGAACAGAAAATTAAGTAAAACAGCGCATCAAATTTTGAAACAAGTCTACCTCTTCTAAGACACCATATTTTGAACAAAAAATGCATTCCATCTGTACTTGTCACGATCCCAATTCAAATACGTACTTAAAAACGGCCAATTCTAAATGCTATGTGATCTAAACGAAGTGTTCTGTTCATAAACAAAATCATCAGATTTCGAAACAAATCTACCTCAAATTTCGAAGAAAATATGTTTTCTCTGTGTACTTGTTACAATCCCAATTCAAATACGTACTTAAGAACGTACAATTCTAAATAATGTGATCTAAACGAAAACTGTTTTGTTTATAAACAGAATCATCAAAGTTCGAAACAAATCTACCTCAAATTTCGAAGAAAATATGCTTTTTATGTGTACTTGTTACAAATCCAATTCAAATATGTACTTAAGAACTGTCAATTATAAATGCTGTGTGATCTAAACGAAAAGTATTCAGTTTATAAACAGAATCATCAAAGTTCGAAACAAATCTACCTCAAATATTCAAGAGTATATTTCTTTGTCTGTGTACTTGCTATACAATCCCAATCGAAATACGTACTTAGAACGAACAATTCTGAAAACTGTGTGATCTGAACGAAAACTGTTCTGTTTATAAAAAGGAATCATCAAATTTTTGAACAAAAGTTAGCTTGTTAGAATACTAATTTATTTGTCTAAAATATCTGTATGTGTGATCTGTAGTCATCTAGAAAAGTAATGCTAGTCAGGATAGTTAATAATGTTGAGTCGAGAAAACCTAATAATAGAATATAGAGAAAAATGTGTTAGAAACGTAATATAGAATTCAATTTGCTTATAATAATTCTAATTTATGTATGTGGATAGAACTGAATATTTACTGTATTAACAAAAAGTGTAGTGTTTTTCTGAACAAAAAACCATTAAATTATGAACAAAAAATGCTTATTTTTCTTATCCTATGAACAATCTTAAAAAAAAAATCGACAAAAATCAAATGTCTGTTCAAGTCAGAAAACAATGAAAATTTGAATTACGAAAACTTGGAGTTTTGATAATCCATGTAAATATATGGAATATTTGAAGAATCTACCCAAAAAAAAATAATGATTTGAAGTAAATTAATGGACAAAATTATGTAATAATTATCACCAAGTTTGATTTTATTATGTATTTAAAAGTTGCAATTGAAAAAGTTTGATTTACAATATGGAAATTAACAATTTGAGTTACGAAAATTGAGAATCATTGAAGAATCTACCAAAGCCATGACAAGCTTAATCTAACCTCACAAATTAATTACGTTATTTGAAGATATTAATTGGTTTGTTTATTTGACCTGAGCTAACCAAACTTATCAAAGCCATGACAACCATAATCTAATCTCACGAATTAATGAAGCTATTTTAAAATATGAATTGGTTTGTTTTACCTAGGCTAACCAAACTTTGCAAAGCCATGACAACCTTAATCGAACCTCACAAATGAATTGAGCTATTCTATATTTTGAAAAGTAACTATACACTAGACCACTGATTTGAAGTGATCGTTTGTTAATATTAACAAATTGAATCAGTTATAAATAAATATTTGCAAACAAAAAAAAAATGGAATAGTATTCATTAAACTTTGTATATCGTATAGATTGTTGTAAAAATCAATCCCTAAACGATGACTCTATTTTTGCAGAAAATACAAGCAAAATGATCGAAATTGAAAGCTCGAAGGATTATCAAGAACTGTATAGCCTTTTGTTATTTTTGGTGAACTTCTTCTGCAATATGATCATACTGCTTACATTTGCAAGGACCAAGTACTGGATATTCACCGGCAAGATGATCATCAGCTTCGCGTTATTCAACGCGTTTATTAACTCGGCACAATTCCTTACTGAAGGCAACGAGGAATCATCGGTTGGCTTCTTAGGCGTTACGGAGGGGTGCGTCAGCGTATCGAGCCTGATCACCATGCTCCTGCTACTTTCCGATACGATAATGACATCGAAAACGATCAACCTCCCGATGTTCTTCAGCATCTACTATTTAACAGTAGTCTCGTTCTATGTTCTGTGCTTGACGCTTTGGCTGACGGTGGACGGGTTTTTCGCGATCTTTCAATTGATCGTCTTCTCGACCGTCGGTGTTTCGATCGTGACTTTGCTGATCAAAGATGTGTACAGAGCGTACAGGTATTGCAGGAATCTACCTCTGGACGAAGGGACTAACCACAGAATGAACATAGCGGGCACGTACATCTACAGCTGGGTGTTTCTCATCCTCTCGTTCATAGTTGAACATGTCACCAATTCGTTGATCGCATCGTCGTTGATTGCCACCCCGAAAAACGTATCATCCCTCACGCTCGTGATCTACCTCTTCTATAGCAACGATTACTTCAGGAACGGTTTCCTGGAGTTACGCAGTAAACTCTTGTGCAGAAGTGTAGACAGCAATGCAATTCCGGGAATGGCTGTGCAATTCCGAAATGATCTTAGCTCATCCGAGGAAAACGTCTCCAACCAAACCGCTTGATTCATTTGAAAACGATCTCTCTTTAAACTCGTGTTTAACAATAATGAATTTGACTATGGATATGTATAAGACGAATCAGTTGATGAAACCTTTATGACTAACTGTTTTGAGAAATCAATGTACATTTGAATTGCGAAAATTAAATGAATTGAAGTAAATTAATAGAGAAAAATATGTATTAATTATATAAAAAAAGTTTGGTTTACAATATGGAAATTAACAATCTGAGTTACGAAAATTGAGACTTTCAATGTAAAAATGTCAAGAATCTACCAAATCCATGACAACCTTAATCTAACCTCGCACATTAATTAACTTATTCTATGATTGAAGTGGTTTGTTTATTTTACCAAACTTTTCAAAGCCATGACAACCATAAGCTAACCAAACTTTTCATAGCCATGACAACCACAATCTAACCTCACAGATTAATTAAGCCATTCTAAGATATTAGATATTAGTTTATTTATTTTAGCTAAGTTAACCAAACTTTTCAAAACCATGACAACCATAATGTAAGCTCACAAATTAATTTAGCTATTCTTAGATTTGAATTGGTTTGTCTATTTTACCATGACAGCCTTAATCTAACCTCACAAATTAACTAAGCTATTATATGTTTTGAAAAGTAACTGTACTGTAAACTGTAAATTATGTATTTGTTTGTTAATCTAATCGAAATTATCAAATTGAATAAATATGAGAAGAAAAATAGATTGGTATTTATTAAACTTCGTAGATCGTATGCATTGTAGTAAGTCGGTCCCTAAACGATGATTCTATTTTTGCAGAAACTACAAACAAAATGATCGAATTAGAAAGCTCGATGGATAATCCAAAAATATATTTCTATCTGTTAATAACGTTGAACTTTATCTGCAATATGCTCATAATGGCTACAATTGCGAAGACCGAAAAGATGAGATCTCGCGCCAGCAAGATGGTCTTCAACTTCGCGGCGATCAACTCGATGTACTTCATGCACGGATTAGGAATAACGAATTACGTTGCGAAAGGGTTCGGAGTCGACGTGAACGAAGGAAAAGGGTACTGCATGATGGGCGTTATGGAGGTGGGCGTCACCGAATCGAGCCTGGTCATCATGCTGCTGCTGCTCTCCGATGCGTTAGTGAAATCGGACAAGATCAGCGACGGCTTGGTCTTCGGCATCTACAACTTAGCGGTATTCTCGTTCTTCGTCCTGTGCACGACTCTTTGCCTGACGATGAACGGGATCATCATGATCCTCGAAATGATCGTCCTCGTTACCATCGCCCTTTCGGTTGGAGCTTTGTTTTGCAAAGAACTGTACAGAGGGTACAGGAGTTGCAGGAAACGACCTCTGGCCAAAGACACCGTCTCCAGAATGGTCGTGGCGAGCACGTACATCTACAGCTGCGCGTTTTTCGTCTTCTCGCTCATAATTGAACCTATCACCGATTCGTTGCTGCTACCGATGTTGATTACCACCCCGAGATACGTGGGATCCGTCGCGCTCATAATCTATCTCTCTTGCATCAACCCTAGCTTCAGGATCAATCTCCTGGACATACTCGGGTGTGGACTTATTAACGTGGAGCCTGAAAAGGCTGAGCAATACGAACAAGAGCATATCTGCAAGGAGAAAAAATCCATCCAAAACGTTTAATTCATCTGGAAACAGTTTCTTTATAATCGTGCACTTTATAATATAACTTTGATCAATAAATATGTTCAATTTGACTACCTTACCAAACATTTTGATTGAGTCTCAATGCTCCGAGAAATACGCAGATTTGAAGTTTTGTTTTTCTTCCGTTTTGTCGCAAAAAGAATGATTTGTTGAATTGTAGTATGAAATAGTGACTAAATGACTAAATTGGTTTTCGATGCATGATTTATTGATCCCTTTGTTGTTTAAGAAATTCACGTAGTAGTTGTTAGGTAGGAGAGCTAAGCAAATACGAATCTTTTGCTTTTTTCGTTTTGTCGTAGTAATACTTTTATTAACTGGTTTTCGATGCATGACTTTGTTGTTTAAGAAATTCAAGTAGTACCAGTTAGGTAGTCTTTAATTCATTCTCATTGTTTGGAGAACTAAGCAAATACGAAACTTTTTTGCTTCTTTCGTTTTGTCGTAGTACTAGTTTTATCCAGACATGTTTAAGCTGGTTTTCGATGCATGCCTTTGTTGTTTAAGAAATTCAAGTAGTAGTCTTTAATTCACTCACTGTTTTGAAAACTGCGCAAACTTGAAGCTTTTCTTCTTGTTTCGTCACAGTGTGCCACGTTTATTGTTGTCTTAACACTTTTTTCCTTGCTTTGTTCTAGAAGTTCTGATATATCATGTACGACATCACAGTAGGTACATACCTCAAAGGTATCACGGCCGTAAATTGCGTAGATATTTGCAAGAGTTGCGTTTCCGCGAATTCCTACAGGATTAAACGAGAACAACGAATGTTGCGTAGAACTCGCGAGTACTTACCCGTTTCCGACTATGATAGCGATGAAGATTAGGAGTGACAAATTCATTCAGAAAACTTAGTTTGTAAGATGATGTGTACGGATATTTAACACTTAATTCAATAAGTTCGGACGATGACTTTTCGCAATTTCTTCACCAGTAAAGTATTTCCTTTCTCGATACCAATCCCGTATGAAAAATCCTTTTCATTTCACTTTATGGTTCACTTTGAGTATACTCAAAGTAAGCACTTCTTTCCAATGCTCAAATGTTGTCAAAGGTGCCTCTGATATCTTCAGAGGTGACCATCTATATATCATCTTACGAACTTATTGAGTTACGTGTTATATTTTCCAATTAGTTTATTAAGATATGTATTTAGAAAGCGAACACTTTATACACATTTCCAATAGTATTAACGCATTGAATTTTTTGCTGTAAAAGAGCCATCTTTATGATCTTATTCGCTAAGTCAACTTGCCCAACCCTGAGTCACAAGAAGCAATAGAATTGTTCAGTGATCAGTGACGATCCTTCCTTAAGCGTTCAGTGAAATGATTCGCAGTTCCAGCAGTTTTTTCAAGAATTTCATTACTTTCTCGTCGAATGAATGCGAAGTGCTTTCATTGTTGTGGCCCAATAAGATATTATTTGAACAACCGCAACTTTTGTGATTCATCAAACAGTTTCAAGTGCATTGAAATATATCAAATGTTTAAAGCAGGGCAGAAGGGCATTATTGACTATAGATCTTTTGCAGCATTTACATTGTATCTCTTTATCACTATTATATGTAGTTTATAAATTCTTTGTAGCTGTTGTTCTACTAAATGTTATTATTGTATGTCTAATAAATACATTTAATTGGATGGGTTGTTTTTTTTATGTTTCTCCTGGGACCGCACACATTTTTTTAATAGGGCCCCACGCAATTTTCGAACATGGCCCTCACAGGTAATATATACCTTTTGTTACCACGGATTTGCGATAAGGTTAAAGAATAATTGAAGACTTTTATTGTTGAAGAAATGTTACTTTACAATTGAGAAGATGCTATAACATGGCCACACGCGATTTTCGAATAGAAATATAGAATTTTCATAACTACGAAATTGCGACAGGGTTAAAGAATAATTGAAAACTTACCTTCTTGAAGAAATGTTACTTTATAATTAAGAAGAAGCTATGAACGTTTTTGTAAATACCTCAAAGAGTAAGAAACGATTTTAAGGGTTCACAAACTGTTTCCTTTGTTTTTTATTCCGGCACCGCACAATTTTTGAAGAGGGCCCCACACAATTTTCGAACATGACCCTCACGATTAATATAAACTTTGCGTGACGAAGAATTGTTAAGGTTATAGAACAATTGAAGATTTTCCTTGTTGAAGAAATGTTACTTTACAATTGAGAAGATGCTATAACATGGCCCCACGCGATTTTCGAACGTGGCCACGCACAACTAAAATAGATTTTTCATAACTACGAATTTGCAATAGAGTTAAAGAACATTTGAAAACTTTCCTTGAAGAAATGTCACTTTACAATTGAGAAGAAGCTATTAACGTTTTTGGAAGCATTTCAAAGAGTAATAAACGAATTTGAGGGTTCACTAACTGTTTCCTTTGTTTTTTTTGTTCTGGCACCGCACAATTTTTGAAGAGGGCCCCGCACAATTTTCAAACATGGCCCTCACAAGTAATATATACCTTTTGTTACCACGAATTTGCGATAAAGTTAAAGAACAAATGAAGACTTTCCTTGTTGAAGAAATGTTACTTTACAATTGAAAAGATGCTATAACATGGCCCCACGCGATTTTCGAAAGTGGCCTCGCACAACTAAAATAGATTTTTCATAACTACGAATTTGCAATAGGGTTAAAGAACATTTGAAAACTTTCCTTCTTGAAGAAATGTTACTTTATAATTAAGAAGAAGCTATAAAAGTGTTTGGAAGAACCGAAAAGAAAAAGAAACGAATTTGAGGGTTCACTAACTGTTTTTTGTTCCGGCACCACACAATTTTCGAACATGGCCCTCACGAGTAATATAAACTTTACGTGGCGAAGAATTTTTAAGGTTTAAGAACATTTAAAGACGTTCCTTATTGAAGAAATGTTGCTTTACAATTGAGAAAGTTACCTAAAAAAAAGAAGAAAAATCTCTTTCCAGAATTGAATTTGAAGGTTCACTAACTTTATTGTTCCGGCATCGCTCAATTTTTGAAAAAAGACTCACACATCATTCGAACATGACCCTCATAAGTAATATGAACTTTAGGTGACGAAGAATTTTAAGGTTTAAGAACAATTAAAGAAATGTTACTTTACAATTGAGAAAGTTACCTCAACAAAATGTCTCTCCAGAAATGAATTTGAGGGTTCACTAACTGTTCTTTCTTCTAGAGGTTTCTGGTATAAAATGGACCAAGTGGTGGACGATTTTCTGGTGAACTCCACCTCCAAGGCGCACGAAAATGACACGATTTACAAGATCCATTTCTGTAGCCAAGCAGTCGTCTGCTTCGTCAGCTTGGTGGCCGACCTGCTCATCGTGAGCATTGTTCTGAACAGCGAGAGAATGCGCACCCGGACCAACAACGTGATCATGCACTTCGCCATAGCGGACGCCTTCTGCATGCTCAACGAGATGGGAACGATCTACTACGTTCTGGACAAGCTCATCCTGAAGCTGGAGGAGAGCCGTCTGTTCTGCGTGCTGAGCATCTACGAGATGACGGCGCAGATAGCCTCCTTCGTCTTCGTCCTCGTCCTCCTCTCCAACACCCTGATACAAACCCAGAAGTTCTCTGACAAAGTGCTCCTCGTCGGGTACTACGCGACGGTCTCCGTCTTCTTCCTGTCGCACGCCATCTCCTGCGCTCTGAACTTCACCTCCTTCCCGATGTTCCACATGCTGCTCTTCATGCTCTTCCTGATCACCATCGTCTGCATCTTCATCAAGGAGATCAACCGGTGCTGCAAGGCGAGGAGGAACAGTCCCCTCAGCCAGAAGACGGCTTTCAGGATGAACATCGCCCGGATCTACGTGTACAGTTGGCTCTTCAATTCTCTGTGCTACGGGCTTCAAAACGACGTGCTCCTCTTCGTCGGCTTGATCGGTTACATGTCCGGATTCTTCATTCTCCTGTATCTAGTTTACAGCCATCGCAACTTCAGGATCAGCTTCCTGAACCTGCTTCGTTGCCGTACCAACGACGTCGATCTTACGATCAGCTTCGCCGACGATTGCAGCGAATCCTTCAACGAAACTCATTTGCACGACAATCTGCAAGAATTACAAGACACGACTGAAGTCAACTTGGAGAGAGTGTAATTCGCTAATAACAGAATACCCTTCCACCGAAATAGCATATTGATAGTTTAAGAATTGACACAATAACACGTACAAATAAGCTCTCAAAGATATGTAGTGATCGACAAAGTGAAGATTTCTTCCGAAATAAACACATGTTAAACTTTCGTTTTTCTCTATTCCACGATTTCTTATACTTTTACGTATTTTTCAACTTAAGTACAGTTGCAAAAACTTTCGTTTTTCTCTATTCCACGATCTCTTATTCTTTTACGCATCTTTCAACGTAAGTACAGTTGCATAATTTTAATTAATTAAGCTTGCACCCGCACTTTCTTACAATAATTTTACCAAAGTTAATAACAATATTGTCACGTTTTAATTAATTACGAAAGTAAATTATATTAACGTCACGACTAATTTCGCACAGGTATCTTACAAAAGTTAATAACTTTTTTATGTTAAAGTTATCGAAAAACTAAGTACTTTCCAGAAAGTCTACTCACAAATAATTGAATTCTCAAAATTGAAAATTGGTGTTAATTGAAACGATTTTACCGTAGTTAAAAGACATAAATACTATCCAAAAATTGGTTTTCTTAATTTATTGTTTTACACGTTGTTAGGTGCTGTTTATGTTGTTGAGCTGTTGAATTGATGTCTTGTAGTGATGGTTCATATGTGTTGTGTCAAGAAATGGAGACTTTAGATTAATTGTGTTTGGTCTCTTCTAGAGAATCTAGCGAGCCATGGACCTGGAATCGATGATCGGCAGCGACAACGCCTCGTCGCTCTACAATGACACTTCGATCTACAAGGACAGCGCAACGATGTACAAGTTCTACGGTTACATGCGACTGGTCTTGAGCTTCGTCAGCTTCCTGAGCGACGTCTTGATCGTGACGGTGATGGCGAAGAACAGGAGCGCCAACACCCGCACCAACAAGCTGCTCATGCACTTCGGGATAATGGACGCCTTCTGCATGCTGAACGAGATGGGAGTGTTCTACATGGTCCTCGACACGGTCATGACCCATCTAAAGCTGAACCGTCTCTTCTGCGTTTTCGTGATCTTCGAGGTGACCTCGCTGTGCGCCAGCTTCCTGTTCATCTTCCTGCTGCTCTCCAACACGCTGATGAAGAGCACGCGGTTCTCGGACAGGACGCTGCTGTCCGTCTACTACGCAATCATCGGCGGCATCCTCACCTCGGAGATCCTCTTGTGCGCCATCCGACCGAGCAGCTTCAGCATCTTCCACTCGATAAACTTCGTTCTGTTCGCGATCGCCGCGGTCTGCCTGCTGATCAAAGAGGTCAACAGGATGTACAAGTACTTCAAGAATCGTCCTCTGTCCCAGAGCACGGCTTTCAGGATGAACGTGGCCCGGATCTACGTGTACAGTTGCTGGACAAACTTCTTCTTTTACGGACCCAACAAGTTCTTCCTCGTGATCAGCCTGTCCGGATACCTGGCCGGCTTCTACATCCTGCTCTATCTGGCATACAGCGATCGCAACTTCAAGAGTTGCCTGATGGACTTCCTGAAATTCCGGATGCACAACCAGAACGCGGATGGGACCGTCAGGTTTGCCGACGACTGCAGCGAAGACGGAAGACCAGATTACAACGTGACGTACGACGCAACCGCAACGACATCCATCTTAGCAAGACACGAGCAATAGCGATAACAATATATAAGTAATAATATTTCCAAGCAACTCTGCTACATTCCAAACTATTATTATCTTCTATATTACCCAATAGTAGCACAATACTTCTGCAATCTATAATTACGAATACCTTTCACCTTATTTACAAGGAAGTTGTTTAAAACTATGGCCTTCCGATGACCGTATTATAAGATTTACTTATTCATGTATCAACACGTGTCATTACTGGATTAAAGATGAAACTAGTTTTACGTAACATTCCTTCGAAATTATTTCACTTTTTCATTACTAATATCAATTATATTATATCCAAAAATACAAACTGAAAACTCTCAATGGAGACTAATCATTTGCAATAAACTACCAAAAATTAAAATGCATCGTTATGCACTTAATTTTTTGATAATTTCACGTCAATTTGATTGTAATCCTTCGATATAATAATCCAATAATTGATGTTATTAAAACGAAACGATGAACTTTGCATTGTTACATATTTTTCTTCAAATTAACCTGTTGTTGTTTTTTTTTTAATATTTTACTGTAGACGGAATAAATTGAATTTTTTTGAAAAAGTGTGGCTGAAAATCTGTGTATTTTTTCAGTTAGTCGAACATTTCATGTTGACGGTTTTCATCCAAAAAAAAAGCAATCATTAGTACCGTTTGTTCTATTAACTATGTGTCTTTTTTATGTTTCCTCTCTTCCAGAGCGTAGGATGGACCAATTGACGGAGGACGTGCTAGACAACAGCACGCACCACGCCTACGAGAGCGATCTCAAGTTCGAGATCCACTCCTACTTGCAAACATTTGCGTGCGTCCTCAGCATGGTTTCAGACCTCCTGGTCGTCGCCGTTGTGCTGAAGAGCACGAGGATGCGCACCCGGACCAACAACGTGATCGTGCATTTCGCCGTAGCGGACGCCTTCTGCATGCTCAACGAGATGGGTCTGATCTACTACATCTACGAGCAGGTCGTCTACAAGTTGCTGCCGACGCGCTCCTACTGCCTGTTCGCCATATACGAGGTCACCTCGCAGTTCGCGTGCCTCCTGTTCTTGAACTTCCTCCTCTCCAACTACCTGATCAAGACCCAAAGATTCACAGACAGAGCCCTCTTGATTGGGTACTACTCGTTGATTGGTGTGACGTTCCTCGTGGACACGCTGTTCTGCGCTTTGCATCTCACCTACTTGCCGGTCTTTCACATGGGACTGGTCTTCGTGTTTATGATCACCTTGGCGTGTCTCGTCGTCAAGGAGATCAACAGGGGCTACAAGATGTACAAGAAGCGTCCGCTGAGCGAGAAGACGGCTTTCAGGATGAACGTCGCCCGGATTTACATGTACAGTTGGCTGATCACCACCCTGACGTTCTACTACAACGAGGTGTTCTTTCTGTACCTCTCGCTGATCGGATACTTCTCGGGGTTCTCCATCGCTCTGTACTTGGTCTACAGCGATCGCAACTTCAAAATATCTCTGCTGAACTTGTTTCGATTCGGAACGCAGAGCTACGACGTCGATGCGACCATCAGCTTCGCGGACGATTGCAGCCGATCCTCGATGGACGATGGACAACCGGACGTTAACATCACCTTCAACGGAAACGCAAACTCTCGGCCGGAAGCGTAGAACTTCTAGCAATGTAATCAAGTAGCAGAGAATTAAATGATTCAAATTCAAAAGCGTCCTTATTGCATACCAAAGAAATATCCTGAAACCCGAATTTCCAAACAGATAAATTATGTAATTGAAAAAAATACTATTACAACAAAGATTGATCTTCGTCGAAGACTAATTTCTATAGATGATAACATAACATTAAGCATGTTTGCAATGAATAATTTCCATTTGCTTTTGTTGCTGCTTTGCTGCTATGAAAAAATGTTTGGCTTTCTAGCAAATGTTGTAATGCTTCATTATTAAGATATCATTATTATGACATCATTCGATAATGGGTAGAATACAGGAAGAAAACTTTAATAGGAAGACGTTAACAAACAAACGTTGTATCATTTCATTATTTGCATTATATCATGTGTGTGCCTAAGATTCAAATAAGATTCCTGGGAATCCGAGAGATGCTGAATCCTGAATAAATGAAGACTTGCAGTCGAAGGGCTGAGTTGCATGAAATTTAACTCTGGAGAGATGGTTTTTTGTGTATAGACGCATGGTGAGCTAGTCAAGTTCTCCCTTGAAATCAATTATCTTGGTTTTGTCCTGAAGCCTCACTCATGATTAATTCCATCAATTACCGTGACAATTGATTGTCAAATATATGTTGACAGTTACTATGGAAACCTATTTTCTGTAACCAAGACAACTTTTGCGTCCTGGAGTCATTCCTAACACCATAACTAATATAATATTTTGTATTTTGTTCAAGAAATCCTCACAAATATGGAAAATCTTGTGATGTCTTCTTGTGATGACTTCTTTCTCGGTTATGGATCATGGGGATCGTTTCCAAATTGACCGTGATCTTCATCATCACCAGGATTGAAATCGAAGATTAACTGGATGGACAAGATGATCCCGATACTATGAAACGATCAATTCGTGATGAGAGACACGAGAGCTTTCAATAACATGCCAACGTTCATCACGAATTGACTTTGACAGATTGTCAGGATGGACAAGTTGATCGCGATCCTATGAAACACGATCAGTTCGTGATGAGAGACATGACAGCTTTCAATAACATGCCAACGTTGATCACAAATTGACTTTGACAGATTGACAGGATGTACAAGATGATCGCGATGCTATGCATCGCCAACCTGTTCTATCAGATCAACTCAATCGTTCATCAATGAGAGACACGAGAGCTTTCAATAACGTGCCATCATTGGTGATGATTTGCAAGTTCACTTTGCTCATGTCCGACCTGTTGGCATTCCTCGTCATGCTGTACAATAAGAAGTTGACCACCAAAGACATGTTGGATAACATGATTTCCATGCAATAATTTGCATTCATTAAGTCTCTCTACATTGTGATAATCTTGTTTTACTCCAACAATCATTTTGAAAGTGGTTTACTCAACTCTATTAGATGCAAATCAACTAAGTTCAACCGTAACAGACTAAACTTACACCACTTTCATAAATGTACACGAAAATCGTAAATTAAAATCGTTGTTTACTTTTCTTCATCCTTAACACTTAATCCTTATGGATCTTCTGTTATCATCTTAATATAACATTTGTGCTTATAGCAAATACTAATGATTCAATTGCTGAACTAATGCTGGCTTTTCTGTTCTTAATTAATCAACTGCAATTATAAATGTAACACAAACAAAAAAAAACAATAAAGCTCTATTCTTTTTCAAAGTTGTATTTCTCAATATTCAAACCATTAATTCAAACTTTTGCTAGAAGAATATTTTTCGGTCAATTATCAAATTGATCGTTAACTTGGTATACGTAGTTTTAGTATGTAGTTAAATATAAGTTAAAATTTCAAAGAAAAGTAGTCGATTAACGTCAAGTAATGGTTTTCACTTTCGTATATCAACTAGTATTTTAACTTTTCGTTTTTAAATACAATTATGATATTTGAACACTTAATAACATGTTCAACGTCACGAATTCATTGTCAAATATATGTTGACAATTGCTATGGAAACCTATTTGACGTTACCTAGACAACAATTTGCGCCTCTGTAATCTAAATAAGCACACTTCGATTCTGACACCGTAACTAATATCATGTTTTGTATTTTGTTGAAGGCATCCCCGCAATCATGGATAAACTAATGATGTTCAACCAATCCGCATCTCGCCTCGAACCCGAATGGCTCGACGTGATGAACTTCTCGGCGAGGCTGTCCTGTTCGATCGTGGGGATCGTGTCCAACGTGATCACGATCTTCGTCATCTGCAGGATGGCTCCGAAGATGAGCAGGATGGACAAGATGATCGCGGTCCTATCCATCAACAACCTGCTCTTCCTGGTCAACTCGATCGTTCAGCAATTCGTGATGAGGGATGCGGCAGCTTCCAGAACCACGTCATCCTTGCTGATGAACTACGAGTTGACCTTGTTCATGTCCTGCGTGGCGGCAATTCTCATCATGCTCTCCAATTACATGTTGACCACCGATGAGATCTCGGACGTCGGTCTGATTTCCGTGTTTTACGTGATCTTCGTCATAGGTTTGGCGGCGGAAACGGTTCTGTGCTTCCACGGAGTCGGTAACAGATACTTTGGCCTCGCTGTGCAGTTCTTTTTCTTCGTCTCTGTGGGAGTTTTGATTAGGAATGAGGCCGTGATTTGCTGGAAATTGTACAACAAAGAGGCGCTTTGCCCTCCTCTGGGCATAACCATCGCTAGGATCTTCGACTACAACATCCTAATTACCATCATTTTATTCGCGATTTTCAATCCAAATCCCGTACTCATTCTGATTCGGGCCACAACTTTCATTAATTCTCTCTACATTATGATATACTTGATTTACTCCAACATTCATTTCAGAAGTGCTTTGCTCAACTCCGTTAAATGCAGATCAACTAAGATCAGCAGTAACATTTTGGATGAGGAAGATACTATAACTATGGACGACTAAACTAAGACCGATTTCATTAAACTACACGAAAATCGTTGTTTACTTTTCTTCATCAAATTTTCGTGTCCTTTCGTGAATCCTTAATAATTTATACTTAACACTTAATCCTAAGCAATGTACTATAATAATTATCGTAAGATTAACCTTTGTACTTACCGCAATTACTAATGATTCAATGAACTCTAATTATGTATGTAACATAAGAAACAATAAAGCTCAATTGTTCTTCTAAAATTTTATTTTTCAATATTCAAATCATTTTCACCAAATTTTAAAATTTTTCATGCAAACACACAAAATACCAAATTTTTAATTTTCAAAAACCAAACACAAAACACCAACTTGAACCAAATTTTTCATTCCAAACACACAAAACACCAAATTTTCAATTTTCTCATACCAAATACAAAACATCAATTTTCACCAAATTTTCAAATTTTTCATTCCAAACACTCAAAACAACAAATTTTCAAATTTTGCATTCCAAATACACACGAAACACCAAATTTTACATACCAAACACTCAAAACACCA
>JAFMTC010000868.1:19050-47981 GCA_018845635.1 Nicrophorus orbicollis | reverse complement strand
GAAGGTGGTAGATGAACAGGTTGCAGCCCTCGGGACCTGCAACATTAGCAAAACCTACGAGGAAGAAAAGAGTCACAGCGTAGTCAACCATACACAGCTATCATTATGCTAAACCTCGTGTAAATCTGAAGTATGACAATGTGGACGTATGAGGGAGATAAAAGAGAGGTATAGGAAAAGTAACAAGGAAGAATAACAGATGCATTTTTGCCTCAAATATAAAGGATAGCATTGACACAGGTAGATCGGAGGTATAACAAATGTAAAATAGAAGTATTATATAGGTACAACAGAGGTGATGTGTGAGTTATGGGAATGGATAGGAATGCAGGGGATTGCAGAGGACTACAACCCCGCATCAAGCCTAATGCACTTTTAAACTTGTTCGGGATTAAATTAATAAATGGCTGCAGTTGGAAATCCCCGCTGACCCATCCAATATACTGCCAGTTACCTTCGAGGGAGAGAGATGCAGCAACTTTGCACGTCCTGCGAAACACACAGGGACGGACGGGACGGGCCTACACAAAAGTCCCCATGAATTATTGCGACCAAGCGATATATCAATTCTGCATATTAAAACCACCACCCTTCGCATACATAATCCGCACCCTTTATTATCATCACAATACCCAGATTCTGTCATATTTTTTTGTTTGCAACATACGTCTATTTTTGTTCACTAATCCCTGGAATGTACATAAAAACTAGAGCATTATAAAAATGCAAAATTTAAGTTAATTTATTGAGAATTATGATATGATTGTAAATAGTTTTGCAAAATAAGTAAAATGTATTTTGTGTGTATTGAAATTGAAACAAATTGGTAATAATATTGAGAAGAAGGAGATGTTTGCAAATAAATAAATTAATAGTGCGACGACGGAAAAGGTAATACCGTCTTTTATTGACATACAACCACTTGCCGAGCAGTAGGAAAGTGCCATTGTGTCCCAGTTTCCATTTATATCGGCTTGTAAATAATTCAGATTACGATAAAAGCGTAGTACGTAATCAATACCGCAGCAATAAAAGAGCACACACAAATGCACGTCGAAATAATAAAAAAGAAGAGAATACGAAGAGAAAAAACACACATTACATACATTGTTAACAACGAAATGTAGGCAAATCGATGGTAATCACAGTTACTAGACAACGTGGGTTTGTAAAGACAGACTAAAACCACATATGGATTAGTAATACATAAGTTAACTTAAGACATTGATAGTTTTGCATAGGAATCATATTGATCTTAAAGTTATAATCATTCTGAAGTTTAAATATTTCAGTAAGGATTATAATGTAGTAGTTTGATGATGGTGAGTGTGAATTATAATGAGTTAAATATGCAATTGTAGGGTTTTGAGTGGGTCAAGGACGTATCATGTTTTAGCAGTCATCGGATTTAGAAGAAGTCTGATGTTGGTATTATAGCAAATTGAATAAGTAACTAAGATTGGTTATTTATATGTTGTGCATTAAGCTTGAGAGATATTTCGGTGATTGGTTTTATGAAGTGGTTGATATTAGGTGCATGAGACACTTACCTTCAACTTGTTTACCAGCAGCGGCGATCGCCGCCGCTGAAATGGTAGCATTGGCGAACAACGAGCCGTAAGAACTAGAAAGGTCGGTGGTGGTGGTGAGACTAGGTTGCAAACTGGCCGACAGTGTCCTATCAACACTCGCAGACTTCCCAAGTAAACTGGCCATACATAAGGGTGAAGCGGCAGCGGCCGTGGGTTGCGACATCGCTGCAAGGGTAACTAGGTTTTGCATACCGATAGGTGCAAGCAGGTTGTCGCTGCCCGACAGCAGCTGCTGCTGCAGAAGAGCGGTACTGTTCATAGAGTTCATCGCCTGAAGCAGTTGCAGGGACGTCGTGTCATTGGGCAGCACTTGGCTGAACTGCTGGGGCGTCTGCTGAAGCCTGTGATCCGTCAGTGGTCCCCAGATGTTCGCCTGCATCTGCTGCTGCCTCTTCAGCTCCTTCTCCTTCTGCGTATCGGCGAATTTGACTACCAGAGGTGCTGAACAACCCTCCATCGTTTGGGACTGGTGCAGGGCTTTGATGGCGCTCAACGCGGACTGCTTACTAGCAAAGGTCACGAAGGCGCAACCCTTCGACTGTCCAGCATTGTCCCTCAACACCGAACACTCCTCTATCGTTCCGTAAGCGTTGAACATCGCCCGAACGTCATTCTCGCACAGCTTCTTACTCAACATCCCCACAAACAATTTCCTTTCTGTAACAAATGAAAAAAACAACACCAATTAGTAATCAACAAAAGCTATACGCATTCGTCAATAAACAATTAACTTGCATCAATTTCATAGCCTATTGTGCAATAAAAATGAATTAACGAAACCATGGAAATAACCAGTAACATCATCATATAAGAATACATGTAAGAAAAATAGAAAAATTTCACAACAATTTTAACCGTTAAATGATGAATCACCAGAAAAGCGAAATCCATAAATCAAATCTTTAGGTTCATTCTTTTAATCTTTTGTGGTGGTTGTTACAAGAGAATGGGATGCCAAGTTTCCGAAACGCCAAGTATTTTTAGCGGGACGCTTTAAGCAGAAAACAAAAATGAAAGAGGTAACTGACGGAAACTACAGTCTAAATTGACGTTCCGTTAATTAATGCGTTAAACCCCCCATTACAAGGATGAACTTCTAGGCCAATGTTTCGAAGCGACGCATGAAAAATGGACGTGATTTTCACGTGCTCATCGTAATGAAAAATAAGCGAGAATGAATAACAAATGTCGTGTAAAATTGGAACGTAAATGATGCAACAAAAGGAAAAGAGGATTTTTCTTTGCTTCCCTTTGTTTTGGTCCACCCGACCCTTGTCCATAGACAATGGATTCGATTATAGTCAACGTCGTCCCTCCTATACCCATTACAAGAGCCTCCGCATTACGTAACCTTGAAGAACACGCGATGGTAATGAAATGAGTAAATAATACACGAACCATTAGAATAGATCCACTGTTAATATTATTACAATAACAACGTCCAGTTTAGTGTACTACTTCTAAACATCTTCACATTCCTTTAGTATAAGTCAACTAACTGCTACGACTCAAAAACATCCAATGTTAGTTTTACTAGTAAAATTGTAACACAACTTACAAATAAATTGATCATAATATAACTTATTTTAAGTCCAAATCAGTATTTTAGTTTCTTAAATGGAATAATTTGCAATGTAATGTATTGAGTTTACAAGGAATTTGTTATGCAACTAGCAAAATAACCTTCAGCTAATTCTTGAGCAAATATGGACATAGTGGATATTGATAATGTGCATCTTCCTTTTTTAAGTTATTTAAACCTTAACTTAAATTGATGATTATAAATCTACAGTCTTAATTAAACTCGTATTTAAATTTATTTATTTCATAAATGGTTTATTCATTGTAACGCTGCATGCATCATTCGATTTGGAAATAGAGGATTACAATGTAGACATTTTATGCAATATGCATGGAATTTCTTACGTTAGTTTTGCAAAGTAACCTTCAGTTAATTTGTTGACCAAATGTGGAAATTCTTTGTAAAACAATCACCAGATTTTCACAAGCTTAACAATAGTTGCATCTCAAATAAATAATTTATTGGAAAATTATAGAAACAACACGTTTTCAAACTTTACGTAATGTTGGAAAATTGTCAATAAAGAAAATATGATAAAAAACATGAGCAAAAGTAAGTGACGGAAATAAAGAGCGAAGGAAATGGAAATGCATTTGAGAGAAAATGGTGCAAAAAAATGGGTTACGTCAGTCGTTCTCTTGGCTGTATCCTCGGACCCAATGCGGTTTCAATTTTTCCCGATGCGGTCAATGGAGTTACGTAAGTAGTTCCAATCGATCTCTCCAAATACCCGTACAAAACAGACACACTGTTAAGAGTGCAATGAAAAAGAGAGAATTGGCGGAAAAAGTGTCGTGGAAAAGTGAGACATCGGGAAATTGTTGCAACGTGAAAAACACTTTGGGAAATCGTGTAAAAACATTTCAACGATTACAAAGATGATCGTTTTCTTACTTTACTTTAATCGTTCTCAAATTTAAAACTTATACGTAGACTTATTAGGAGCATTACAGATACACGTTAATCTTGTGTATCTGTAATGCTATTTGAAATGCTAATGTAGGCATTAGACAATAAAAACATACTAGAATATTAAGTTACGTATCTACTCAAAGTTTGTCATTATAGCAATAGCAGCATTACAGACACACATTGATAAATAGAATTGTATTAATAATAAAACTTTTGATGTATTTCTAGTTGATATTTGCAGTGCTGATAGAGTGCTGAAATGTAAAATGTTCGACACGTACGGAAAATTAACGACACGTCAATTGCACATTCGACGACTCGTTTTGTAATTAAGTTGCGACGCATTAATCATCTAAAATTGAACTGGTCGGATGATTAAATGCAATTAAAACATGTGGACGAAAGGTAAATGGAATTAATACATAAAATTAGAGAAGAGAGAGAAAAAAAGGAGAGAAGTTATTTGATACGCTTCTATCGAAGCGCAAAATGCTACTTACTACTAAAAGGATCGGTTACCAATTAGCTACGACACACAAGACATGTAAATCAATCGCATAAGCAAACAGTGATCGCCATTTGAATACAAACAATGCCGTATCAATTTAATTGCAGGACTTTGAGGAATTTTAAATATGATATTATGATGCATGTCGATCGTATGTGGCGCAGCAGCAGTTCTGAAATACTGGAACGATGACTCAGAGACCTATCACATCTACTTACGACAAAGTACAATTTTTCTTTTCGTCTTTCTCGTAACAGATAGTTGCAAATGAATTGATGTAAATCTTATAATAAGCAATAACATCTATAATTATGTAATTTAACAAAGACAAACTTTTAAAGTTTGGTGTTGATGGATCGGTTCGTGTAGGATTGTCGACATGTTTGTGATTGACAAATTTTCATTAAAATTTTAATGGGATGCTGTTGACACGCCCGTCCTTGATATATCTCGGACAATAAAGCTTGGATTATACAAAGTTAGTTCATATTTGGGCGAGTCCGAAGTTGCAGTTTGTTATGCAGTGTACAAGGTAGTGGTAGCAGTACTCCAAATACCAGCAGCATAATAAATCTTCGGTCGGTGTCCAACGCTTTATTACATGGTATTGCCGTGGAGGCAGATCCTGGGGGTGATAAAACTGAGAGAGAGAGGAGAGGAGAGAGGTCGCAACATAATTTTGCATATTAGTCAAATCACGTCCCGGCAAAGTCAAGAAACAACGTGTCCTCCAACACCACCCCCATTTCACGTTACATCTCATTCCTTCTTCATCCGGCCTTCCGCTCTTTATTTTCTTGCAAGCTTGCCTTTCTCTGCTCCCTCCCTCTCTCTCTCTCTCTCAACCCCCTGGTGTTTTTTTCTTCTTCTTGTCTCTTTCCACATCATTTCCTTTCCAGTCGTCACCTCTGCATTACAATGTAATCGCTACATGTAATCACCGGGACGCTGAACAACGCAAACTCGGCGAAAATTCTAATCAATTTTTTGTTAGTTTCGCCTATTCCTTCGGCATTGCCTTTCCTCGCATAAATAAGGAGAGCAGAAATCAAATTGGAAGCATGCCTGAATTTCACGTTAAAATAGATTTGGCGGTCTTCGTAAAATTGACACAACCATCTTAAAATCTATTACAATCATCTTATCAAAAATTACATTAAACATCTTAAAAGTTATTAATTACGGTTACTTGAGAAAAAATGTAACGTCTCCATTCAATTATGAGGGAAATTTGAATAAAGATTTGTGGCTTTTATATTATAGATATTTAACAATGTTCACTTTGGTTATTAGTAGCAGTCAAAAGCTAAATTTTTTAAAAATAACTGAAGTTACTTGAGAAAAACTATCGTCTCCAATCAAATATGAGGAAAATTAAGATTTGGCAACCAACGTGGGACTTTTATATTGTAAATATTACTCAATTTTAAAGTTTGTTGTTGGTAACATTTACTTCTTTTAACTGAAGACTTATAAATCTTAAGGAAGGAAACACGAAACTTAGACTAAATATTAAACAATCTTAAATTTGGTTATAGGTAACATTTAAAAGCTAAGTATAATTCTTCTAACAGAAGACTTATAAATCTTAAGGAAGGTATTAAGAAACTTACAGAAAGGTAGACATTAAGATTTGGCACTCATAGAAAACTACATAATTAAAAACATTTAAAAAAAGCATTGATATTAAACTGAATTTTGAATAAAAACCAAAGTTTGGTAACTAAGAAGGGACTTTCATATTGTAAATATTATTCAATTTTAAAGTTTGTTGTTGGTAACATTTACTTCTTTTAACTGAAGACTTATAAAACTTAAGGAAGGAAACACGAAACTTAAACTAAATATCAAACAATCTTAAATTTGGTTATAGGTAACATTTAAAAGCTAAATGTAATTCTTCTAACAGAAGACTTATAAATCTTAAGGAAGATATTAAGAAACTTACAGAAAGATAGACATTAAGATTTGGCACTCATAGAAAACTACATTATTAAAAATATTAAAAAAAGCATTGATATTAAACTGAATTTTGAGTAAAAACCAAAGTTTGGTAACTAAGATGGAAATTTAATATTGTAAATATTACTCAATTTTAAAGTTTGTAACATTTCATTCTTTTAACTGAAGACATACAAATCTTAAGGAAGGAAACACGAAACTGACATTAAGATTTAGCACTCTTAGAAAACTAAGTTATTAATACCACTTAAAAAAGCAATAAGATTAAACCAAATTTGGAGCAAATTATAAAAGACTCGCTTAAACTATATAAGTCAACTTAGGGTGTATCATTCAAATAGTAACAACAAAATTTACATTAGACATCTTAAAGCTTACTAATTATAACACTTAATACACAAACAAATCAAACATGAGGAAAATTGCAATTAAATTTGGAAATCAACGTGGGCTTTCAGATTGTAAATAATAACCAGTTTTACAGTTTGTTCATTAACTGAAGACTTGTAAATCTTAAGGAACGAAATACGAAGCTTACTGAAAGGTAGGCATTAAGTTCATTTATTATGAATAACACTTAAATATATATAAAAAAGCAATGGGATTAAACTAAAATTTGAGGAAGCAAATAATAAAATCACGTTTCACGGATCGTTAAAAGACTCGCACATAGCGAATAATGTTTTTAGCGCGTCCAAATGTGCAGGCGAAGCAGTTAAAAGTTTATTCCTGGATGCTGCTGCAACAATGGCAAAGACGAAAACGTAATTCTGGACCAGGCAAATTAACACCAATTGGCATGTTTAATGCGCTCTTAACGTCTAAATAACCTATCTATCCTCCATCCCAGCGAGAACCACTTGAAACGCACTTCCATCCCGAACGATGATGATGATGTGCATACCATTTTCATGTGGTTTTGCGGCCGCAGCATCACTATATCCATGTAGGCGCCGATTTTCAAAGCGCTAATGATAATAATCATAACGATTTGTCAATAATTTTGGTCACAGCAATAACTGTCTGTCCCAATATTTGTTTTCTATTTACGACGGAACGGCAACTGAAACTTTCCATAGGATCGTTTATGCATGTAAAATAGCACATGTAGCATATATATATGATCACACAGCCATGTGCTGGATGTACGTATGTGCACGTTAAATGTACGGAATACATTTCAATTAGCGAACAGATATCAATGCGAAATCCAATATTCCCTCCATTACACTCCTCCTAATTCCGCTCACACGGACACGTACACATCAACCCGTCCATTACATCATTCATATTGCACCGCATCCATCCACGCTTTTCCCACGAAACCATAGCCAATTCCGATTTCATGGGACACCCTGTACACGGAGCGAGCGCGAAACATTATTTATTTACACTCGCCAATTATATAATAAACATACAGCTAACCGATAATGAATAAATATCGTACGCCCCTCGTTATTTACATTAAAACGTAGAGAAAAAAT
The DNA here is from genome assembly GCA_018845635.1 of Nicrophorus orbicollis. NCBI lineage: Eukaryota > Metazoa > Arthropoda > Insecta > Coleoptera > Silphidae > Nicrophorus > Nicrophorus orbicollis. Next base: position 39,941 of record JAFMTC010000868.1, on the reverse strand, counting down.
ATTGTACCACAGCAACAATGATATTAATTACATTAAACTTACATTCAGAACAATAATTCATTAATTAGAAAAGCAAACACGGTAATATTTATATGTTTGTATTTCAGTTAAAAGCGCTTTCACATTAATTAACAATTTTCATTACTAACCATTTAATTATTTGTAAATACACATAGCTTTTTATTGAAATTTGGCTTTAAAGATTGTTTTTATCAAATTTAACTTACAATTAATATGTATATTTAATAAAATAAAGATATAATAGCAAAATAATATTCAATTTCCTTTGCATTTCTTTATATTAATTTTACATATTATTTTTCATAGTTGTTGTTGCAATAAATGTTACTTTGTTTTTTTGCAATTATCGTCTGAAAATGTATTTGAAATATCACAAAATTAACAGTTTGCATTATTAAACGAGCAGCGAAATAACATCGTTAGTTATTGATGAGAATGCCGTGCTTATTTGGATGTTGTTTAACGTTATCAAAATTTATACAATTTTTTATTTGGTTTCATCGTTACGTGCATATCCGATGCCGTGTAATTCGATTCCGGTGTAATAAAACAAACAAGCCACTCGACCGGATCAACTGAGCACAGAACGAGGGAATTTTTATTTACAAATGTGAACACAGTAGTTGCCGTGTTTACAGGACAAGGAAAATAATACATAACAAAAAAAAAACGATAGAACGACGATGCTTCTATAACGCAGTTATAATATTACGAAAATAATACATTGAACTGCTGTTTATTTCTGTAGGAAATAAATCGTTTTAAATGGGAAAATTGTGGACTTTAAATTAAAACAATATTGCATTCCCTATAATAAAAATGTCTTTCCGTGCTGGAAATATAAATAATATGAACAATATCTTCAGGGATAGTTACACATGTTCTTTCTTCAGAAAATAGGAATTTCATGAGTGAAAATATGAAAAAAACAATATAAGAAAGTTCAATTATAGAAATTAAGGTCATAATTTGTTTTTCGATAGGTAACACCTCATTAAGTTCGTAGGATGATATATAGATGACACTTCAATAGACAAATCCGCGATTTTTAAGAAGTACCAACCTTCAGATGACGTCTGTCAAATTTTCATCGCAATCTGACGTTTAGTTCAAAAGTTACATTGGATTTAATGATGCTACTTTTGCAACTTCCAAAATAATTGAAAAATTTAATTTTGAGTTTTGATAAAACAACAGCTTTTTGTGGGCAAAAATACCGTGTTACAAGTCTTAATGAATGATTGAAAATGTTTTTATACAGAAAACAAACAAAGAAATTAATATAAAGTTATTCTATTTAGTTTTTTCTTTTATTATTTAAAATATAAACTTACTTTTTAAATAATGTTAAGTATTTCAAGTTCAGTTTATTAAATAAATTATTATTATTATAGTTTGTTCAGGAAATTGAAAATGTTGCCTTTAATGAAAGGTAAACGACTTTCGTTATGTGAAATATACAAAAAAAAATTCAACTGGAATTTTATTTAAAAAATTCGTAAAAATATAATTAATTATTTCTTTATGAAAGCAATATTTCTTCAGTTAAAACAAACTTATAAAATCTGAAAAAATCGTCTGGATTCTTAACTTTCAGATAAATAAAAAAATCGTCTGGATTCTTAAATTTCAGATAAAGAAAAAGTTACACCAAAATCAATGAATAATAAAGTATTTAGTCGAATTACAATTAATTCTTTGTATTGAAATATAGATACAGAATGGTTTAAGAAATGTGAAACGGCTAATGATGACATTGATAGCAGTAAATCTAAAAAGAAATTAAAGAGTTTGTAAACTAATAATATTGGGTTTCTCGTTAATGTATTTCAATTAATAAGTAATGCGCCGTTCGATCGACAGCATTACTCATCATCTGTTCCAGTTCCATTCTTCCGTCCATTTGCGGCTTCCAATAATATCACTAATGATATTCGATCCGTGATGATATTCGAGAGACGCGGGGGCGGGTTTCGCAGATAACGCCCCGAAATAAACGGGCCCTGAATGTGAAGTGTGCAGACAATAATGCTGTATCGGACGATCATGGCCTCGTCGTATATGGGACGAGTACGTGAAATTAATATCCATACCATATAATTAATATTGAATCAAACGAACGCCAAATACGCTCGTAGATGAATTTAATAATGTTTCCATATAGAAAAAGAAATAATTAATCAAGTCGACAATGAAACGCATGAATTTATATTAATAATAATAATAACAATCTCATACACTTCCGCTCCGAAACAATACGGCATTCATTCGATGCCAATTTCGCATTTGTGCGCACATAAAAGGCCACGAACGGAAAACGGTAGGGTGCGGACGTTTGCGCAAATAATTGGAGGGAATTGGAAGAAACGAAATATTTACCTATTGTTTCTCATTCAAATATCACTGTTTACACGATCCTTATATGCTGTTTCAGGATCCTGAAAAGGTTCAGGCATTCCTATTGATCAATTTGAAAACGTTTTCTTTACACATAAGCAAATTGTATTGAAATGGATATTTCGTAAAGTACATTTATCTATCTTCGAAATGGGAAATGTTTCCGAGAGTTCAGTCCAATTAACGAGTAACTCTGCGCTCAAGTGTATGTATGTTACATATTGGCTTTGGTAGCAATGCGAGCTGTGTCGTATATAGTAGAGGCTTACTAATTGAAGAGGTGGATGGAGCTGAACCCATTACAAACGGAGAAACTTCGCGCGAAGAAGGCGCCACTTTTAATTTCTGGACACACACAAGAAAACTACTTTCCAAACACCATCTATCCTAGTTATTTTTACACCTTTCATCGACAACTTATTATACTTTTCAAATTAATTCGTCTTTTCAAAGTTATCAAACTTTATATAATCGTTCTAAGCGAATCTTCTGAGAAAATAAATGTTTAATAAAACAATTAAAAGTTTGCTTAAAAAGTAATTTAGCGATCTTTCAACCAAAAGTATTTGAAAATATTAGCAATTTCAGGTCCATAAAAACAATACTTTCATCTTTTCGAAGTTGAGAAACTTTATATAATCGTTTTAAATTTCTTAGCGAATCTTATGAGAAAAAATGCCTGAAATGATTACAAAATTAATTGAAATTAATTATTCTTTTCAAAGTTATCAAACTTTATATAGTGATTTCTTAGTAAATTTTCTAAATAAAAATGTTTGATATGTTTAATAATTTTAAGCTTTTTTTAAAAATTAATTAAACAATTTTTCAACATAAAAGTATTTGAAAATATTAGCAATTTCAGGTCCATAAAAACAATACTTTCTTCATTTCGAAGTTCTGAAACTTTATATAATCGTTCTAAATTTCTTAGTAAATCTTATGAAAAAAAATTGCGTGAAATGATTAAAAAATTAATTAAAATTAATTCTTCTTTCCGAAGTTATCAAACTTTATATAGTCAATCTTAATTTCTTAGTAAATCTTCCGAAATATACATGTTTCATTGAATTGCAAATGCTTTTAATGCATCTTTTTAATTAATGAAATGATTTCTCAACTAAAAGTATTTGAAAATATTAGGAGTTACAGTTCTATAAAAATGTAATTTTACTTTTCAAATTGTGTTCACTTCTTATTAGTTTAGTATTTTTATAATTGATTTTATAAGAGATTTATATAAACTTGGGTCTTATACAACAAAAATACATAAATTCATTTTGCAATTGTAAAAACTTATTCAAAGTTCTTTAACTACACTTTTTTCTTCACAAAGAACGATCATCCAATTGCCAGGAAATGAGGAGCACCTGAAAGAGTCGTAACTCTTTCAGCTTCCATCTTCATCTCCCGAACCACCTATTATTATTCATCCGATGTGCAAAGCCTCGACTGCATATTTTCAACGCTAAATAAATTCAAAACGCCGACCGCAACGAAAGGTATAAATCAAAAAAACCGACCTTTCCCCCCTTCCCTTTTCCCTCCCCCTTCCCCGTTACCACCCGTTTATCATCGTTTTCCCCACCCTCTCGAAAAAATCGCACACTGCACAAAACACAAGAAACACATTACATTCCATTCGCTTCTCGCATTCTTTTTTCATACAGATTTTTTTCTCTCTCACTCGTTCGTCACATATTTTAGATTTTTTCGCCCCGCGTTACGCAATCTGCATAACGTTCGGCGAGAGTTAATATTCCGGGCAACGGGATTTATTTACGAGCCGTTGAAAAGCTAACCGGTAAATAAAAAGCGGAATACATAAATTTCGCATTAGACGCGGGGAATCCTTTTACAAAAATTGCTTCGCGCTCTTTGGCCTCCTCTCCGAACCGCACGCACATTCTGCTGTACTTTTTTTTGCTTATTTATACTTAGGGGAAAATAAGTGGTGAATGGAATTGCAACAATTGGAACGTGGAGTTCTATTGAAATTCCTCGAAAGAAGACTCCCTTGGGGATAATCCATAAGCGCTTAACCAGAGAGAATGTAGCTTCTTCTAGAAAGTGAAACATTTATAAATCTCATTTGATAAATAAATGTATATATATCGTAAATAAATATTTTTTTAATAAACTGATTGCTTGATTATAGTAATAATAATAACATTTATAGCAACATAAATTGAATATAATGGGCCTATAGACCATAGATCTTTCAGCCCTGAATTATAATAAGTTAATGATTATAACAACAACAATTTCTCAGAGCAAATAATGAGTTAGTACAGAAGAACTCCCAGTTATTAGACAATGAAATAGAATTTAGCAATAAAGATAAATTGATTTTCAAAATTTTCAGTGTAGTCTACTTGTTTCAGTGCATTAGGATCGGTACGGGGTTTATTTTTAGGTGAGACCATTTCGAGATGTTTGTTATGGCCGTTTAATTGAAATATTCATTCAGTGGCCGCAGTTTATCGGAACCATCTCCGAGGGAAGAGCAAGCAAGAAAAGCCAGTTGCGCAACGAGGCCCGGCCTTTCGCATCGGAAATAATAATGCGCTCCCTGGACGTTGTCCAAAAATCCAACAAGCCACTCACAATAAAAACACTATCATGACCAAAGAAACGAACAGAAAAGAAGCGAATAATCACCGCAAGTGTAGAGTCGGAGACGGAAATAAAGTCCTTCGAGGATAATGCTATTCCTTGCCGCTTACACTGATTTACACGAAGAGTAACTGAAGTAGAATGGAATTTAACATAAGTGATTTATGGTATAAAATATGGATAAATAAGTGTTTTCTATGAAAGCAGCTTTGGTAAGAATCAATGATTTAATATTTTTGAATTATTGGTAAACTTTTATACATAAGTTTAGCAAAAAACAAAAAGGGTCGTGCTTTTTATAAAGTATGTTACAGTGTCAAATTACTCGCATCTCAAAGCAATGTTTTGTAAATGTACATAAAGAAAAAACGCGAACCCAACTTATCAAAAATGATTGGAAAACGAGGGAAACAAGCACCTAGACTGAGGTCTAGTCTAAAGTGGGAGAAACTATTGGTGTCGTGTGCAGCGGTGTAGTATGCGATTCCTCGTATCTCAAATCTTGCTCTCATCTCAAAGCATAATATCGCTCGTATCTCAAAACACTCGTATATTAGGGCACTCGTATATCGAGGTACAACTGTATATTAATAATTGTGACTTGTTCTTTTTCTCTAGTTATTTTTTGTAAGAATCAACGTTTTAATGGTCATATTTTTGGATAACTGTATGTCAAAACATTTATAATTGAAAATTGTGATGCGTTTGCGAGAAATAATAGTTTAATTGTAGATTATCTGACTGACGTAATTAGAAGATCTGTGGGTTGCTATAATAATATTTAGAAGACGAATTCGTTCTCGAGGCGAGGCACAAGAATGGGCCGCAGTTCCAACCAGAATCGTATTACCAGTTGCATTATCATCAAAAGTTCTGCTCACGTAAGCAAAACGAAGCTCTCTTTAGCTCTCTGCGCATGCAAGTTTGTTTAGTTAGGCCACCAAACATATTATATTTACGCAACGTTTTAGTTTTAATGAAAAGCAAATAAGTTCCCACCGTCGAACCGAGCGCCGAAAAAGCCTCGTCCCATTGCGACCATTATTACGTCCGCACAAGATTACAGAACGACGTAGGGAGAGAAAAAAAAACGCAATGAAAGTTCACAAGTAAATAACGAAAGTATTCGTCTTATCATGAATATAAATGATTTGATAACAGAAAAAAAACTAGAAGCAAATTGTGACTTTCTTTATTTGCACAATTCCAAGATCGATTCTCACTAAATTGAGTAAATGACCCAGTTTCTTCATTGCATTGTATCGGGATGTCATCTGTTCAAATCGAATGCAACACATTTCTCTTCGAAACAAATTATTGGATTTTCAGCAAAAATATTTTCCAATTGTGAAATATTTAATAAAAAAAAACATTTTCTTAATGATATTAAGGTACAAGACACAAATATTTAACACTAATTTTCAACACGACTGAAACTAGATTAAATTTAATGTGTGTGATTAGAATAGAGCCGAAGGCGTTTAGCACAAAGCAATGGTCTCTGCATTTTCATTGCCACTTTTACTAGCTCAATTTGCAGCCTCGAAACATGACATATTACGCGCATTCACATAAACCGAACTGAAAACAACAATTTTCCATGGCTATGAACTAAATTCGCGCAACTTCGGATGCAATTATGTGAGGATATTTTGCAAAGGGATTGGGCAACGATAGTTATACGTGTCAAGCTCATAGGCCTCGAGGAACAAATTCATAAACGTATTAGTTTATGAAACGAGAAGAAATGGACACACCGGAGGAAGGAAGTCGTCGCACACGTGACTCGAATCCTGATACGGGAAAGGATGTTTCAAATACACACACGAGTTCAATCAACTCATTGAAATATGTATTTTTCCACTTACCACATATTTCTTTCAGTTGAATCTATATTTATATTGTTAAATTTTTCAAGAATTAAAAGATATTTCCAAAAACAAGATTATTTTTATATTTTTTAAAAATAAGTTTAGTTACTGTTAAATCATCAAATTGAATCCTCATATGAGAAAGGATGTTTCAAATACACAAACTAATCAAAGTATCTAATTTTCCACTTACTACATATTTCTTTCAGTTAAGTCTATATTTATATTGTTCAATTTTCTGATTATGATTTACTGTTATTTCCATTTAGACTAAAAGAAAGATCATTTTCAGATTTATTAAATTAATTTTATTAAAGAGGAAAGCTTTAATTTAATGAATTGCAAACTTTGTTACAGTTGATTCATAAAATTTACTGAAAACTATTTAATTGCACAAAACATATTGCATGACAATTTCACATGTTTCAAATTAAACAAAGCGTGTTTCAATTTGATTTTAAATCATGTTATAATACAAAGGATCATGATTACAACAATTTAAAAGGCTGTTAATACTATCATATCTACTAGATCTGTTTCTAATTAGGTATGAGCCTCGAAACTGCATTACAGCAGAAATGCTGTCAACAACAGAAATAGGTTGTCAAGGGATATCATGATTACATATAATTCCAAATAGGAATAATTGCTTCGGTTTTGAGTCGATGATGCGAGAGTGTGGCGTTTTGACATGCAAGGGAAAACCAATTTGGAGACGAATCAGCAGAGTAGGGGAGGAGTACAAAAGATTTACGAGCACTTAGTAATCTTCGTAATTGCTGCAAATATTTTCTGTGCGGAATGCGAGGATGCTGGGAGGATCATACACGTTCTCGTGAAGCGGGACAATTTGTCTTAATCCGAGTGTCCGAGCGACAGACAGTCATTTGTCAAAATCGCGAAATGCGGCTTTTCGTTGCCGCATCCGAAACTTTTGTTTGCACATCATCACATTTGGCTCACGCAAAAAACAAACGAAACTGAAAATTTTCGTAAATTAAATCCAACCGAGATCCTCTAACTTCAGCATTTTCAATTTAATAATAATTATATTTACTGTAACAATAACAACAAACTGATTCCATTGTATGGAAATACAAAGAGCTATAGATCATAGGTCTTTCTGAATAAGGATGAAAAAACAAACAATATTTATAAAGTAAATCCATTAAGATAACAACTTTGGTATTTGAACATTGCTAAGATTATTAGATAAATAGTGATGTTATGGAATACCTTCAGAATTTCCAGTTAAATATTACTAATACAAGCAATTTGTTACTTGGAACTAATTGAGAAAAATAGAGTAATTTAAAGGAGTAATTAATGTTGTTTGGTTCGAATGCAATTACTCCCTGCTTTGTGCCAGTAAATCCAAAGGTTTCCGGAGCAGCGCAAATAAATATTACGCTAATAGATTTCGGATCGGTTACGCAATTAAGGAAGTCAAATATTTGGAAGAAAAGTTAGCGGGGATTCGTTTTCCGTAGAATTTCAAGAAAAATACCACATTTCAACCTCTCCTTCTCCAAAGGGATTACAAAATAATGAAAAGCTTCCTTTATCAAAGTCACTTTGCGTACAATCAGCTAGGTAATCGAAGAAATGGATACATTTAAATGACAGGACGCGCGTTACGAAGGTGTCCGAAGTTTTAGTTCATGCATATATTCATCGGTGATTACGTAAAGTAACTGGTATTTTTTTACGAGCTTCGTCCATTCTTTTTTTTGCTGTTGTTGTTGTCGTCGCCGACGTCGTTAATATGGGTTGAAATTTGAATGTGGACAATGGCCAGACCTGAATACACATTCCTATTGACGAGAGAGTCAAGGGGTGATGTATTCGGGGTCACCTGTATTTGCATTCGCCCCGTATCCGAACACGGCTGTTTGCCAAACTCAATTTCGTTAGTTCTGTGACGTTACGTAATATTGGGGAATCAAGCTCTCAAGTCATCATATATCCTATTCGATCGTTTGCGATGACTTCACAACACGATTATTCATTACATCAATAATCATGCAACAGATTCCATCATTTGCACTGAAAACCGATCGATTGTTTCGTGCGCAATCCATTAAAAAAAATGTAATTGATAAACATCCATTACTTCTCGGAAGTTTTATGTATTTCTATCGATTGTATTGTCGTCCTTCCAGAAAGTCCTTAATTGCACCATCGGCAAATAAAAGACACGATCATTACTTCGAACATTGTTTGCCTCATTATTGCCATATAATTGCAACAAATGTATTTTTATTTTTTCGCTGATAAGACACGCTCGGCCCGAACATTGTATTTCTTAACGATTACCGATGTCGTTGTTATTGTTTTGCCTGAAGCAAATTTACTTTACAAGGAATATTCCATCCACAACCACGAAAACAAAGATTTTCATTCAATAATCTGAAAGTTTATTAACTAACACTTCATGCAATGTAAGAAGAAACTTTAAAAGTGCGCATTATATACGAATTTTATTAGCTACCAAATAATGTAAATTTCACCTGAAACTTCTCGTCAAATCAAGGTGTTACATAGAATCTGGATAAAACATGTATTCGCATTGAATATAATGCATAGAAGTAATTGCAGCATCCTAGATGCAATAGATGTTGTTATTTTCTATTTATTTCGTCTTTTTTTCTCTCTCTCTATGATTCACATTGTTTTTTTTTATCAAGGTTATGCAATTCGCAAATGCTGCTGCAAAACGTCGTAGCGGAAATAGAGTTTAATTTTGTAACGTGTACATCTGTTGTAATGGACATTCCCGTTACACCATTAATTTTTCATAAACGCAGACTGAAAGCGCGCTGAAAATAATCGGGAAGATCATTAAGGAGGCCGAGCACAACAACAACAAAAAAAACGAATGTGTCAGAAAGTCATCAGGCACTTCCCAAACAATCCGTTTGTAGTCCACTTGTATAACGTTTAATTTTAACTTGGAAGGTTGCATTCTTTAAAGTTGTAGACCTTTATTGTATTGAAAGTTACTTTAATAACTGTTTTAAGCAATTTTGCAGAATAGACAATATTTATTATTAATTTACATAAATATATCAATAATAGTAACATATACACTCAATATTAGTAATAAAGAAATACAAAGAAAATGTAATGCAATTGCAGCAAAGGGATATACTATTTAATAGTTTTTGAGAAGTGGTTAATTTGTTACATAAAAATGTAATGTTTTCAATAGTTAACAAGCGTTTAAAGGTTGGTAATCTTTACTTAAGTATGTTTATCTCTGAAAACTCTAAAAGCTTTATAATTTACACTAACTTCAATTATCTATTTATTAAGAGCAACTATTAGTTTAATTGATAGTTAAAGCAATGTTGGTAACTTTAATTAAGGTGATTAGTCTTTTTTGTATAGTTTCTTGTTAGTTATAAGTTATATAAGCGGCGTCGGTGAAATTCGTTGGTTTAAAAATTGCGCAAATGTAATTTATTGTATCGTTTCATCGCGTAGCCTAAATAATGCAGTTGCCCTAGTAAATAATTGGGCTTTGATTTATTTTTGAAGTTCGGCAACGTCTGCCCCGGTAAATAGGAGTTTCTAGGTGCCAGACAGGCTTAATGAATACGTTGCAGATGATTGCCAATTTGTTGGGAGACTTTCTAAACGGTAAAGTGCGCAGCAAATTGATTAATTAATGTTGTACTTTTTGTCTAAATCACTACCTGGGACTAGATATGGTCCAGCGGCAGGCGCCGGTTGCCAATAGGCAGAGCTGATGGCAGGGTATTGCTGATGGTGATGACTCTTAACGGTGCGACTCTTCATCCTCATCAACAGCAACTAACATCACGTGGGGGCACAAAACAACAAACAAAAACAGCACACAACAGGCAGCGGACAACAAGAAAAAACAACAACAACCAACAACAACAAGAACTGAACGAGAGAACTGGAGGGTGGCGGTGTTCGCGCGGCGAAGGATACGGATGCGGCGCGCCACCGGTGAAGAAGTACCAGGCCGGCAGGATGAGAAGGACGACGAAGGATGTTGGCGTGACTACTGCTTTCCGTTTCCGATCCTCGGTGCTCCTCCGGTGATCAGTAGTCGCGCACCTCTGCTGCTCGCACTCCGAACTGAATGCGCCACTACGACTCATTTAACAGTCACTCACTCAACGCCAAACTATGTGACGAATACAAATATATAATTCCCGAACGTCACTCTGCATACCTAACGAGTCTTTAGCCCGACACGCACTCGGACACTCACTCACGGTATAATGAAGAACCTTTGTCACACGTTTCTTCTTCTGCACGTCCGGCCCTTCCTCCGACCGCATCCAAAACCCTAGAAGAATCCGAGATCCTAGTAGATTGCGGTAGTACCTCTCGTCTTCAGAGTTATTGTACCAAATGAGAATCGCGCACGCTTTGCAGTACTTTCCATCGCATTGCGATTGCTGCAAACGATCAGGTAACACATAACAAGGAAAAATACTAAGCCATGTCCGATGTATATCCATTTCGAAACGGGTTTTTCAAGCGCGCGCGCCGCGTTTTCCGCAGCTTCCACGAGCGCCGGAAAAATCGGGTGCTAATCGAGCGGTACTACCGAACGATTCCAAAACGGCGTTCAATTATCTTTGGATATGGGCCAAAGAAGATATTTCAGAACCTATGTATGTCTGCTGCTGTGCGTAACGTGGTGCCACGTACCCAAGTGGACCATCGTTTCAATCATCGTCCGCAAGATTCTTCAAAATCGAAGAATAAACAAACACTACATATTTTTTAAATCTCAATAGTTATTTGTTTCATAATCGAATTAAAATTCCAACTACTTCAAAATGTACTTTTTTGATTCATCACCAACATTTATAAAATCTAAACTTCAAAAATGAAGTAATTAAGGATATACGATTTATTGAAATATCTTATATATTTCATTAACAACAACCATGAAAACTGATGTTTATTTAGAGTTATTTATAATTGATTTACTGTTAATTAAACAAATAGAAGATGTTTTAATTGACTAGTTATTTTTTTTGTTGTCAATCATATTTATAATAATGTCTGATTTAATGTCGGTACAAACCGAAAACATTTAATGTTGTAGAAGAGGATGTATGTAATGTATAATAATGTATAAAATATCATATGTTATAAACATAAACTTGCTCCAGTAACAACGTGTTATATATGGAAATGCTACACGTCACGCCACGGGAAATATGCAAGAAATTCATATTATATAACAGCCTGCGCATTATGCATTCAGGCTAATATAATACGTCGAGTCGTTCGGAAAACATGAACTAGTCGACGTTTTGTTTCATATTTATTTTTGTTTATTTCGGAAAATTGAACTACTCGAGTAATATAATTATTATATAATCACTTGTTATTTATTATTACTTTGTTTACACCGGGATCTGTTTACGAAATTTAATTAGGTGCGCTCGTTACAAATCGATTTGCAAATTGTTTTGAATTAATTATTGTTTCATAAAGTACATTTAAAACTTTACACGACTCAGAATTAATCCCATTCGAGATTAACAATTAAAATTAAATTATATGTATTTGTTTTTACGATAAAATAATCTAAGAGCTGTATAAATCACAATTATTTAAGTGTTACGAGATAACGAATTTATTTGCGAATAAAGAAAAATAATAAACTGAAAGAAAAAGTAGGTAAAAAATGTAAGAGAGGCAATACTTTCGAAAGGTGCAGCAGCATGCAAGTCTGCAGATATTATCTTACTAAACACGAAGATCAAGTGCGGAAAATGCGGAATAATTACCGTATTTTCCCGAAATCTGATCGAATAACGAACAAACTATACATTCATTATTTTTTTTCTATTATTATTAATTTTTTTTATTGCAAGAGTGAACAGAATAATACAACATTCATATATAATTATAAGAAAAAGAAAACACAATTACTATAAGGGCTTTCTGCCCTATTTTTTTCAATTAATTTCATCCGCTTTGGGGAAACATGACATTTTTAACTATTGCTCACAGATCCAAAGTTATGTTGTTTTAATGCACTGAACACGTGTAATCTCCACTGAAATGTCTCTAAAACATTGTGAGTTTAATAACGCATTTCATAAAATTTCAAGCAATCAAACTACATTTTCTTTAGTATATAAATGTATGTTATTAAATATTGTTTATTGTTTTTCAATAAACTTGACTTAGCGTTTGAAAGTAAAAATTATAATAAATTTCATCAACAATTAACAATTATAAAGTTATATTTCAATTCAAATATCAATTTACTAGAATACAATTTGTTACTATTTAAAAAATATCAATGTTTACATGTGTAACTCATAATTTAATATATTGTTATGCAAATCAATGATTACAAATTTATTAAGATTTTTGAATAATGTTCATTAATAACAAAATAATTACTTTATCGTCGTGTATACTTGAATAAATTCATTTATAACAAAATTCAAATTTGAGAAATATCATTTAGTGAATATTTAAGACTTGAATACAAATTCTACATTTGTTATGTGTTTCCTTGTAAATCTGCCGTTTCCCTCAATTGTTGCAAATGAATTATTGTATTTGTTTCGGTTACATGGCTGCACGCAACGACGATCCGTGATTTATATAACGGCGAGAAGTTTTATTGTGCATTTTCTGCATGCGAACAAAAAAAAGAGAGTTCCAGAAACCAGAAATTCAGGGAAGAGCCGAGACGAACCGGGAATTAATTCAACGGGAAAGAAAGCGGCGTTTATGCGGGCACGTAAAAATAGGTACAAAAACCCCTTTTTATCTTGTTACGAGAAGAAAGGACCTTATCGCGTTATCTACGAGGCAGGAAGGAGCGCTTCCTGTGGAGACGACTCAATCCACTTCTTTTCTTTTTCCCTACCTTCCAGCAACGCATCAAACACAACAGTCTTAAAATAAGGGTGGATTTACGAGCGCAGAATGTGATTAATTTAAATTAAAATAAGAGCCAAATATTTAGAAGAAATTATTTAACTCGTCTTCACTTGAAGCAAATGTTTAAACAACTTTTTAAATTAGTTTATGTAACGTTAATTGGTTTAAAGCAAACATTTAAATAATGTACACTTTAAAATATTCCGTAATGAAACGAAATATCATTGTTGAAAATTATTGAAATGTTATTGCATTTCTGGTCTTTTGATCTTCTAATATGAAAATTTTCATTTTATTCACAGTAAATTGCAACGCGTGTTTTTTTTTGTAATCGAATGGAACAAGTTGTCTGGAAATAACAGCGAATCCATTATAAATCTATTATGAAATGCAATTGTATCATCCGGAATAACGGATCAACAGATTCAATAGTTTATGGAATGCGGTATATTTTATGAAACCCGGAATTCCGTATTTGTAGTTTTCCACAATTCGTACAGGAAAAACATGCACATTTTGCAAATGCTTAGGCTTTTGTCATGTCGTCGATTATAGACTAACAAAACGCAAATTAACAAATAAAATCACATTAATAAATAATTAATTTTGATATGGAATGTTGTGTTTAGTTAATTATAATAATTATTATTGTGTTTTCACGTATTTAATTAATCATGGTTATTATACAACGAAATGTAAACACTACGAAACAGAGAGTTTCCGAAAATATAGAAAAGCACACCCGAATCACACTAATTAATTAATTTAAATTTAAATTAATAATTTCTTTTAAACTATAAATTTATTACGTAAATATTGCAAATTTCCGTTTGCTACGGTTTCCCGCATTCATCGCAAATATATTATTACTGCATTTATTTATGACGAAATATCAGATTTTCCACGAGTCTTTGCTAACAGTACATTAAAACGAAGCCGAAAACACGAGTATTTTAATGATTAGCTGCACAGACATCGGCGTTTCCGGTTCCAATATTAAAACACACATATCCGGTACCGAACAATACCTTTCATGGATGCATACGTGTCCTACTCGTTGTCAAACAGACAATAATTTAAGTTTTATAACTGTTTTTATGATGATTTTTTTAAATTACTTACGTTTACGTTCAAAAGAAATTATATAACTTTAATGATTAAGATTACAAAAAAAAACACTCAATACTGCAATTTAAGTTTTTTAACACTTAATTCTCAAGAACATTTTAAAATTATAAATTTAGTTTCGTTTAATTTAAGAAATTATAAGCTGTTGAAAATTATGAATTGGATGTGAAGTAAATAAATTAGCAAGTTCGAGATAAAAACAATGCTTTTCCAGTTATCGTGACATCAGCACCAACAATAATAGAAATGAGGTTCGTTTCATTACCATAATGATAATTAAGGCTTCATTAATGTATATGTGTGGTGTGTGTATCCAAAGATGCTTCGTGTGTATGCTTGCATTTACTGCAAATGCAAGCAAACGACGAGTGTCGACACCGTAAAGTGTGCTACATATAAATGTAGGAGAATTAATGGAAACCGTGCAAATTACGCAACGATAAATTATTCGAAAATAAACAGTGGTGCTTCAGTAGTCATTCGCATTTTTTTTTTATTCTGATAATTTTTTACTTTACCTTCTAAATTAATTAATTTACTTTAATAATTAATGTCTATCTTAGAAAGAAGACCTATGGTCTATGTTATAGACCAGGGGTTGGCAACCTGCGGCTCGCGAGCCGCATGCGGCTCTTTGAAGGATTATTTGTGGCTCTCGATAAATGTACCCGAGTTCCCCTTTTCACTTATGTACCATTATTTCAATACCCTTTTTGCAAAAAAAAATCAAATTTTGAAAAATGGCTCGGACTATCGGCCACCCCTGTTATAGACCATACTACAGACCTTAGATCTTTCTGTCTTAATATAGACATTAATAGACTTCATAGATCTTTGCAGTAATAGTATAAATGTGATTATTAAATTGCAATTATTACTTTATTATTTCAATCGAAAGTTTTATAAAAAGTATAAAAATGTTGTAATTACAAACAATTTGAGATATTTTTGGTTGTTGATAAATTTATATGAACAATACTCTATTTTTTTAAATAATTATAACTGAATATATTTAGTAATTAAGCTAGCATTTTGTATATTAAATTAGAATAAAAATAGGTGTCGTTACTCTTTGCAAAAGTAATTACATTTGTAGCATTTGAAAACTTTACGTAACTGATGAGTATTTTCGGATTTGTGAAAACGACTCTCCTTGCTTTACATGTTTCAGAACCCTACCTCAGAATTCTTATTGGTGCGTTAATAATTCCATCATGCTAGGCGTCAAAGCAGCTCCGCACCAAACTTCACACGCCTTCTTCTTTGTGCTATTACGAAACGTCGGTATTATGCAACAGAGAGTAACGATTCATAATATTCCACTTGGCGGAGGATTCGGATAATCCTTGCCTATCCTATATACAATTGACTCATTCCCAGAATGAAACACAACACGCCAAACTTTGATAATCTATAGATAAAACAAACCGCAATATTTTTAGTCATATAACGTTAAGTAAAAATCTCTCATTTCCTTTCAAAGTAAACAGTATTTTCTAATATATTTCATCAAAAATAACAAGCTAACCTTTATACATATAAAATACTCAATATTCCACAGATTTTACTAACTTTGCAATTATATTTAAGAGATTTTATTGTGATTACAAATTAAGTGAAATTTGCATGTTATTAAATTCCAAAATAAAATGTATATCTTTACGCGAATTTAAGTAGTTTCCAACGCTAACATTCACGACTACAATCATTAGAATTTTAATGGTTTCACTTGAAAATGTTTCTTAGAAATTGTAAATCTTTCAAATAATTTAATTAAAATATAAATTAATTAAATAAGTCAATAAGATTATCCGTTATCAAGACTTAGTGTAACGTGGAATTTAGAATAACACATATCACAATTGTGATATATTCGTATAACACCATATATCAAACTTTTTAGTATTCTTTTACAAAATTTCTGAATAGCATTTCTTTTCAGTTAATAACAACTTTAAAAAGAAAAATTTAGATTCGAATATTCATTAAAGAATTTGATTAATTTATTGACTCAGTATAACTTAATACATTGAGTCTCGAATAACACGATTCATAATTGAAATATCACTCGTATAAGACGATACTTCAAACTTTGTAGTATTTTATTTTTCAAAATTTAAAATATCATTACTTTCCAAATACTATAACATTTTTGTATTAAAATATGATTACTCCAATCCAATATTTATTTATATATATAAAACATAACTATCCAATAACACGCTTTTGAATAGTTCACAATGATTCAATCCATATCCATACTTACAATATCTATTACAAATTTAGTTAAAAATATTGATAACCATAAGGTTTAAGAAAATTATACATGAACTTAGTATAGAAAGACCTTTGGTCAATAGCCCTTCGCAGCTGTGAAATGTTATTTTAAATATTAGTTAAAACAAAACTTTCGTTTGTAATTATTATTGAAATATTGTTATTATTTATATAATTTTATAAATATTAATTATTCAGAATTAAATGCAATGAAGTTTACTAAGTATGTACATTCTGCCGTAACAAAGAAAGACCATTAAAAGCATTATGCAATAAGTTTTTCTTTCTTAATTTACTACTCTCAACAACTTTTTGCAAAAAAAAATGCATAAACAAACAAAAACTACACGTTATATAAAATTAATAATTGATATCAAATACGTAAAAATTCAAACCAAAAATGCATCGAAACGCACAAAAAAAATAACAATAATAATTAGCCAATTTCTCTGAATTTGATAAAACGATCTGTTGCATTGCACGAATGTACTTAGTTCGTGGCCTTGAGTTGAGTCTTGTCTTGTGTACAAAACGAAAACAAGTTTTATTTACAAACACGGAGACGCGATGCGATGAACGCGAAATCCGCGCTCATTATTGATGCTCATTTAACAGCAATTAGGTTTAGGAAAATGCAATTATGCGGAGAAAATGAATGAAAAAAAAGTTGATAAAATAAAATTGTTGATTGGCATTGAAGTGGCAAACGTTTCCAACCGACTCTTTTTATCCGCAAACAATAAATCGTCCAGTATTGAAATGCAATTCAATTAATTAAAGCGATATTCTTGGTCTCTTTATCGCCGCATTCTATTTATAACATTTAAAAATTATTATTATTGTTAAAACACAAAGATTCCACAATCCATTTATTTTTGTTGAAATAAATTAAAGAATATTGGTTTTAATATAATATGTAAAAATATTAGAATTTGTTGACAAGATTTATATTTAAAATCAATTAATAAAATATACAACTAATTCAATTAAATGTGAACAAGTTGATGCACTTGTTCAAATTCCAACATTAAATTATTTTAGAAAAAAGTTCTTATTGTTAAAGTTTGAACAAGTGCATCAATTTATGATTTATAATGGTAATTCTGAGAATAAAATTATAAGAAATACAATAATTTCCATTGTCTTGAAATGGGAGCCAATAAATTATTTACTTTTACGGTTTCTTGGTAGTTTAGTAATTTCCTTGTTTTCGTTGTTTCCGTGCTGTCGGACTACCTGAATTAGGATCCGGATCCTGTATTAATTACAGTTCAGCCCGGCGTGAATTTACCTCCGGTTAGGCCCTTCAGGTAGCTAATGTTTTGAAGGGAGATGCGATTACGTTTAAAGGGCTCAGCTGTGCGAAAGCGCGTGAGGACACACTGTATATATATATATATAGAATACCAGGAACAGAACCCAATTCGCGTACTGTATACTACACTCACGGCGGCGCTCTTGTACAGAAGTATTGACAATTCCAATGGAACTACTAGAAGATCAACACTTCCTGTGGAGGAAGGATCTATCTCGGTACTGACTCTATCCTTGAATGGACTGCACTTAGATGGATGAAGTGAGAGAGAAAAACTTTGAACACAGCTCCCTACTACACGCTGCAAGCTCTTGCGAAACGTTCACTTGCAGCGGTGCATCGCGCCTCACCGGTTCAGCAAAGTATGAGCAGTTGGGCTGCGGATTGCGAATGCCTTTACGTAAATAATTATGTAAACAAATGAATAAACTAATAATAACAGAAAAAAAAACAGAGAGTGAAATAGCGGTGGAGGAAAAAAAATGGGAGAGGCTTTGACTCACCGTTTCTGTTTTCACTGTCCGCTGGTTTCATTTGTATGGGATGGTGCATCTGCGAAACAAAAGAAAAGTACACAATGCATTATTAAATCTCGGACGGCGTTGCGTAATCGCATTGATTCCTCTCGGTGATTTCGGGCGTGCAAGGATCTCCGACAAAATGCTCCTCCTGAGAGAACCAAACCCATCCGATTGCAACTAATTCCATTGCAACATATTTATCTTGCAGTAATTGTACTATTTTCAAGAGCATTTTGTTGGAGATTCAAGAACTCTTTATATTCTATACATTCCTTTTACATAATTCCACATTACATAGATATTTATTTTATTAGTTATTAAAAGATACAACATATTCTAAAGTTATATGACTACAGTGAGTGTTCGGTTAACGAACAATATTGTATGTGAATCGTACATGAAACACTATGTTCTTTCAACAAACGATTCTTTTGAGAACTAAGAGTGCTAGCTAGTTGGTTAATGAACAATTTGAACATTATTTTAAACCGGTTTATGTTTATTAATCGATCACCCACTGCATTTTATTGTTTAGAAATTATTCAACAAAATGTTTATTAACGATTCATGATTAAAAAAAATGTGCATTTCTCATACGTAAATTGTATGAAATATTTAATGTATATTTGAAAATAGGGTAGAAAGACTTTTGCAGAAATTGTATTAAGTTTATATATATTTTATTTGTAGTTGTTGCAATAAATGTTATTATTTTTTTAAATAAAGTAACTTTTTGCATCTAAATAAATATGAACATTTTCATTTGCATTTCATTTAAACTATGCACATTAATTCACTGTGATTTGCATCTTACTAGATTTACATTAATTACATGAATCATGAACTACATATGTTCTTTGTTATATAATACAACATTTTATTGAATTAATAAGATTACAAAACAATGCTTTAAATTATTTTGAAAAGATTCCATTCATAATAATAATATGCAACAAAAATAAGGAAATATAGGTCTTTTAGCCCGTAAAATAATATTTATATAATAATAACAAAATGTAATCGAAATAATTCTATAAAATTCAAACAAAACTTAGAAAGAAGTTATGGTAATATTATACTTCAATGGGGTACACGAAAGGAGCCTCCCCGAAGATTGCCATGAAAAACAATCGATTATTATGTTTCTGACACGAGAATAATAATATATTTCAATATTTTTACAAAATTAATTTAATAATTGTTGATTAAATGTTTATTATTTTTTCTGTTGCTATTATTGATATTATAGCATGAATAATAATGTAAATAATGAATGAAGTTGCACTTGTGAATGGTAATTGAGGAAACTGGTTTTATGCTTTTTTAAGGAGATGCAAGTGGGAGATCCTGTAAGGAGTTTATGATGAAGGATGCAGAGGTGCGGTGTTGTATAAAACATCAAGGAGGAGGAAACAGTTGCTCTGCACGTTGATATTGAGATGAAGTATCACTTGAAAACACATTAGATTCTGCAGAAAATGTGGATTAAAACTTAAGAAATTCAGTTGATGAACCATTCACAATTTATAAATAAAGAAATAAGATTATTTAAGAAGATGTAAATATTAATGCATTTTAACCTTGTAGAAAGAAAAACTCTCTAATTGTAGCATTAATTATATATATATATAATTGTTGAGTCAAAGTTTAATGATTTCTTCATTGAAGTTTACTTCTTTAATGTATTTAAATAATGCTGCGTTACAAGTAAAATGAGACAAAAATTAATTAAAGTTGTAACGTTATGCATTCAAGAAGAGGAAATGTTAATAATAGAATTGTATCTATTTTTAAAATTTTAATTTTCTGCTCTTAACTGGAAACAACCCAAACGGATAATGAAGG
>JAFMTC010000864.1:75647-86244 GCA_018845635.1 Nicrophorus orbicollis | reverse complement strand
GGCGGCGGCTGCGGCGGCGACGACGTTGCAGTGGCGTAGGTGCCTCGGGCCCCCTCGCAGCACTCGCAGGACCGGCCGGCAGGAAACCACACTGCTACAAATACGACCGAACATATGTACAGAGGGAACACCTACCTCTCTCTACCTTTGAACACGCGACCGGACCGAACCCGTCCTCTGCCGCAATCGATTACGAAACAGTCTCTGGAATTGTTGTTTGTGCAATGCAATACACATTGGATATGGCCACAGGATCGACCTTCACTCGCTCGCGCAGTTGCCTTATTTCAGCTAATTTCAGATTTGTACCTAATCCTCTTCCTCCAAATACAATATACATTTCTTTGCAGAACATTGTTTACGCTATATTTTCTTCAACAGTGAAATGTATCTTTGTGATATCTTGTTTCCATAGGAAACGAGAAACCGCAGATTGAATGACAACTCCTAACAGCCACATACAATTAAACCATAAATAGAAGGCTTGATATATAATGTTTTGCATTTAAAATGCATTTATTGCCAACTTCTACTATATTAATTTTGTAAACTGAAAGATTTATAATTATTAAAAACGATATAAAACCTCATGAGTTATAATTAAGAAGTACTGGGCAGAAAGACTGTAGTCGATAAATCTTTGATCCTATAACATAAATTGTTAAATAATAAAAAAATAACTACTTCCTTATTATCAATCTATTTTTATTAGATAGTTTATCTCCAGATATCTATTATGAGATAATTCAACCGCGAGTATTTGCTATTGGTAAATTTCAAAATATTGGGTTGAGTAATAAGTTTTCGCGTTTTATCTATTTTTTTTCCGCAATTTTGTGTTTTCTTAGGGAAAGTATATGCATTCGCAAGTATTTTTATTACTCTAAAAACTTATTTGCTTAATTTTTTTAAATTAATTAATTTTAATCAATTTTCGGGCGGTTGAAATGGAAGTTACAGGAAAGAAAATGAACATTTTCTACATCTGCTCGCATTTCGTTGTGGTTAAAAATTGTTGATTTTTACAACGATTTATCACCGGCGATGAAAAGTGGTATCTTTGCGTTAATATGAAACAATGAAAAGAATGGATGTCACCAGAAAAAACACCAAAGCCAAGTCAAGCAAGATCTCCAACCGAAAAAGACAATGTGGTACTGAGAAGGTGTGATCTACTGGGAAATGCTGGAGAAGAACAGCTATGTCAATAATGAAGGCTTTTGGCCCACCTTCATCTCGTGAACGAAGAAATTCGGCATATTAGGGCTGATCTATGTGGTCAAGTAACCCTTCTTTGCGCCCGCTCACGGCAAAACCCCAAGGCTCTAAATCTTCTTGAATATGAGCTTCTACTGCATACGCCATAGTCTCCGGACCTTATGACAATTGATTATCCAAATTTCCGCTATATGTCGAACCAAACGAGGGTCGTAACCTTCCCCTACGATGAAGACCTCGAAAATTGCCCACTTACTTCCTCAATATTCACTCAGAAGATTTTTGGCGTGTCGGCAAGTTAGTAAATATAGGGAAAAGGGTAAAGGATAAATAATAATAAAGTATTATTAATTAAATTTTTGTTTAAAACTTAGTTTTCTTTAATAACCAAAAATATATACAACCTAATGATTTAAGAGTGTATCCATATAACTAATCATAATTTATAATTAGGTTTTATTTTGTAAGGAAACAGTGGTTTTGATATATAGATACGACTATAATAAAAAATTGGGAAAACCAAATTGTTATCGAAATACTGAAATAATTGTGTGTATGATTAAGAAGTAAAGAACTTCATTGTTTTATCATATTATTTTATTCAAGTTAAATATTAATTATTTCTCAACAATTGTTTACACAAGAAATATAAATATTATTTTACTGGATATTAACTAGTAATAAAACCAGTTAATTCCGTTGGGTCTGTAGGATTCGAGTGGTCTAATGGGGTACATCTTAAGTGTTTTTCTAGTTTTATACTTTAATAAGGCTGAAAAATATCATGTACGATACATAATTCGTTGTCACTATGAATTTGTGTATCTTTAGAATATAAATTCATTTTAAAAGTACAAAATTCATATGTATTTAAATATAAATTGAAGTTATTATGGTCTCAGAGTTAAAGTATGTATTATTTTAAAAAATAGACTAAATTATTAATATCTGATTAATTGATAAGGAGCAGAAAATGTTTATAAATTCAAGTGTGAATAATACAAAAATAGCAATATATTATAGGAAAATTGACTTTTTCCTTGAGTTTTTAGAAATATAAATTATTTAAATAACATGCTAAATTATTATTTTTTTAATACAATTATTAATATAATAGTCATTCGATAATCTACTGCTAATGTTGATGCAATATTCTACAAAATACAGTTAAAAATAACACTGATGTGCAACATTACAAAACTCTTACATCAATCTTTATATATCTGCGATATTTTAACCTACATTCATTGTTTGTGTACAGGACGTTCTTCTAATATATATACTTAAATTTAGATTAAAATCCAGATGATAAATATTAAATCCAAAATTTAAAAATTTAAAAACATGACATATATTTTGATTTATTTTTATAATATACTCATTAAGAATACACATTGTTCCAATTTCAAAACACTTAATAGGAGAATATTATTATATTGTTTATAATAATAATAAAAGTATCTTAAAGGGTAACTGGGTGTTTATACCCTTTATTACCAAAAATATAATATATATTTATCATACATGTATTACCATTAAATTTATTAATAAAATATATTATGTTAAATCCCTTCACCTGATCAAAGTGAAAATATTTTTTGTAGGTAAAACAAATTTCTAAAAAAAAAACGTTGCGTTGGTTAAAAAATAGAAATAGCAGTTAGTTTGGGGTTAAATATTAGACTTTTCTGAAAAGGGATTTTATATATTTATAGAATAGTCTATTCTGTTTTATTTGTTATTAATAGATTCTATAATTAACGAAGTTTTCTTAAATATGTATTATATTATAATAATTATAATACTTCTATATATTATACTTATTATCAAAAAAAAATGTATACTAATGTATGTATTACACGTTTCTATTTATATCGTTGAATAAATCATAGCTATTTTTAAAACAATGTTATGAAACTAATATCAAGTAGTTCCAGGAATAATGTCTAAGTTAAGTACAATCGATTCAACTTATTTTGAAAAGCCATAAATAATTCGTATTATTTCACAAAATATTTTTGTTCATTTTTTGTGACTCATAAGATTTAAGCCCCAAGATCTACCAATTAGCTTTTTCTAAGTATAACAAGCATTTTCTTTTTACATATAGTGTATAAAGTGTTTTAATTAAAGGCTGGTGCAGGACGATTCATTTAGTTGCCTCCAAAATATTAATAGAACTACAGTTTATAAGGCAGACCACTGTATTTGGGGAAAGAAACTGGCTATAATCAAATCAAATAGGGGAATATACATTCACAACGTACGTTATTTAATATTATTTCAGTTACAGCATAATAGACATTTTTATTGACTATTTCATATAATTATCTTCTTAACATCATACTACATGTTTCTGTGACTAAAAAAGTGACAACAATTAGAAGCAATTGTTTTAAATAGTTTAACTGGTAATACGATTATATAATTCAAATTTTACACAAATTATCTAAAACTAGTATATAGACATTGCAATTTTGGAAATAACTTCTTTTAAGTCAATAATAAATGTCTAGTAAATTGAAAGGGAAATTGAATTAGCATCATACATATTTAGATTTAAGACTATATTTAATCATTTTAATCATCATATGATGTAAATTTTCAACATCTCTTTTGCGTTTAAGAAGATAAAAGTAGGTTTTATTAATTATCTGTATAAAAAACTAACAAAAACCATTACATTTGATAATAAATGGTTTGTTAATGATTGGAGAATCTCATGAATCCAAACTTAAATGTCGAACAATAGACATGTCAATAGAAACATTGGCATAACTATTGTTTGGCATTTACGTTGACTTCAAATTCGATATTATGACATGCGGAAGGGGGGAATTTTGCCTTTGGATGTGTACAAGATTCCAGTGAAGATCCGGAGACCAGGCAAAAGTGATGTCATCTACTTGGTCGTCCGCTCGCGAAGTTCACAAGATACGAAGATGGGACGTAGCTGCAATCGCGATGAGCAATGAGAACTTTACAAAGCTGAACAAGATACTTCCAAATAGCAGCGATCACTTCGACTATCTGCATTCCAGGCCGATATCCTACTCAAAGTACCAACCAGGGAAGCCTTATCGTCGGAGGAGTTGCATGCCTAATCATTTCGAAATCCTGCGCCAACCACAACCCAAGGGGATCATTTTTATTTGGCCGCAGAGGAGGAACTTCTACTACGAAAGGGAGTACACATTTTTAGTCAGGATCCTGTCGCAGGTCTTCTACTGGCTGCACGCAATCGGATTCTTCCCGTGTGGATCAGGTTAAAGATTTATATTTAAATAATTAATAGTTTCTTTCGTATATAAAACTCACTTTTGATTGTATAAAATCATCATTCCGCGTTCAAATTTAAGATGCGTCTTATACACAGATTAATTTGAAGTTATAATTTGACCTAATTATTTATAAGATGCAATAATAGACGCAAAATTTATAAAAATTGAATTCGACTCAATAATGAATACCCATAGCTTGAGAAACACCGCTGTACACCAATACACCAAATAATAAATGTTTAGCATTTAGAGTAAAAAGATACCTGATCCTAAAATAAACTACTTCCATATTAAATTTTAAAATTTTAACTGAATTATTATTTATGATGCGCGACTGCGCTAATCTTATTCTCAATAATATTTGTTTAAAAGATGATTGATATATTTTTCATTGGAAACATAATTGGAAAAGCTAATACAAATATGTTAATTGAATTTGTTTCTACAATACATCACACGTGGAACAAGTTATAACTAATTGTACAAACTCGAAAAGTAACCTATATTAATACTGGTTTAAGATAATCTTCGCCATAAGTGCGTCTTTTTTAATAATATAATATGATTTATTGGCCAGTTATAAAAACAAAATATAATTCTAAAGATAAAACTAACATAATAATAATAATAAAAAGAAAAAGCTGGCCAAAGGGCTATCGACCATTAGTCTTACCGCCTGTTTTTAATTTTCTTAATACACTCATACCTCGCTTAACGCCCTAGATACACGAGACTTGGCCGCAAAGCGAAAAGCCGTATAAGGAATCAATTATTGCGAATTATTGGCAACATGTAGATATATCGACATGGAAAAAAGTTTATTTGCCGTTAAAGCGAAACATTTTAGGCCGTAAATCGAAAACGGCCGTATAGCGAGGTATGGGTGTAATATTTATTTTTCTCAAATTTAATTTAAAGTATTTTACATTTGCCATAATCTTCAGATTTCTAAAAATATAAGTTCAATGTGTTCAATTTTTTATATGTATATACAAAAAAAACTATTAATTTTATGGCCAATTATAAGATAAAATAATAAGAAAAGTTAAAATAACATCTATGTTACTAGTTCAAAGTAAGAATTATGTAAAAACTATGTTATTTATTTTTTAATGGATAATTTTTTTTATCTCATAATATTTCTTTTCTAGAATTTAATGGCAATAGAACAGTGAATTTCATGGAAAATCAATTTAAAACAATTAACAAACACTTGATATTTTTTTCGGCAATTTGTAAATTTAATGAAATGTAATAATTTCGAGCTACATAAAATTTACAGGAAGTAGTAATCAGTCGCTAAGTGCAGTTAAATATTTGCATGACCATGAAACAATTTTTATTGGTTAAATGTAATTAATTTTGTTTACTACTATATGGAATTTTAGGAATAAATGTATACATCAATTTTTATATTTTCAGTCAAAAATGAAAATATTTAATATTTTTTTATTGTGTACTTAAACGTGATTATTAATAATTTAAAGATAGATCTCGTTTCTATAAAATTGAAGTTTTGTGGAGTTACAGTTCTAGTGAGATAAAAAGTTTTAGAAACACGTATATAAACAAAAATGTCAAGATTATTAATATCTACTCCTTTTGAAAATGTAAATGTAAATTATCTCGCTGTTGATAATTAACAGATTACAATTTGTAAAGTGTTTTTCAAATATTTGAAGTAACTATATTGCATTCTGAAATAGATTTACTTCTAAGCCATTTATGGGGTATTCAAACCTATTTTGCTACCTGCTACTGTCCCTTTCATCGCTATTTCCATTTGGAAGTCTCGTCTACACATCTGTTTACTATTAGAAACAGATATATCTTAGTCATTTCAATAAGTTCCTTTGTATAATTTCCATGTTCATCTTAACAGTTGTTTCCCATTAATGTGTCCATAAATCTATATAGGTTTTAGAATTGTAACTTTGTTTGAAATATTTTAATATGTTTCGAATAAATTATATTATTTAAAAAAATCAAGATTTTCATTCAAAATTGTATTATTGCATACCTAGTGTTTCAAAAACAAATTTGTGTCATGCCTTCTCCGTCTAGTTTGATATTTCAAGTCTGTAAAATAAGAAATAATAAATTAGAGTAATATTTTCTTTTTCACGTCCTGATTAATTGTATTAATAATTCAATAAACTTGGACTAACTAACTTGTTATTTGCTAATTACAAATTATTTGTTCATTATAGAAATGTTTTATGTATTAAATTTCTTTCCTTGCTTATTATTTTGATTTGAGCTATTTTACGAATATACTGTACATAAATGCATTAAAAGTTATTATTACGTATGTGAATTAATCATAGATTAATACATCAAAGATTTGTTTGTTCCGACAACAATCAGTTGTTCGGATAACGCAATACCTTACTCGATAGATGTTTCTTTTTAAAACTAAGGATAGTGGTTCAGTTAACGAATATTTC
Organism: Nicrophorus orbicollis; assembly: GCA_018845635.1. NCBI lineage: Eukaryota > Metazoa > Arthropoda > Insecta > Coleoptera > Silphidae > Nicrophorus > Nicrophorus orbicollis. The sequence continues at coordinate 79,298 of JAFMTC010000864.1, read as the reverse complement.
GAAAATTGTTTTTGAGCGAATTATATTCGTTAACCGATCACACTGTGCATTTCATTCAACATTATTCTAAGTCTTTTATTATTTCATTATAATTTCAATTTAAGTTTTATGTAAATATCCAACAGAATGAATTCAAGGAGCATAAAACTAAATCAATCTTTGTTTGAGGAAATCAACTTCCGACCATGAAAATATTACAATAGTCTTTATGAAGGAATTTCTACAATTAAAATTATGCGTGAATGTCATGCATTAAACATTGGAAAATTACAAAACACATTATCAAAGTCAAAATGTTATGTACATCTTTCCAACCCTGTATAAAAAACATCTAGAAAATCGTATTAATTTTATGAGAATAACATGCAAAAATTACTTGCCGTTGTCCAAATAAATTATCGTTACTGATTACTAATTATAAATATTAATTACTGTTAATAAATATTAAAGACTTTTAGCCAGCAAAATATCTTTGTTGATTTCAAAGTTTCATTATTTCTTCATTTTTAACATTAGAACTGTCATCATTATGGTTTTAAAATTTAATTTTTAAATTACTTCTTCATGTTACATTTTCTGCAATGATGTGATGACTTTTACAGCAATAACTAAAGGCGTAATATAATAAATTATATGTATACCATAATCTGTATTCCCAATCCGAAATAGTTGATTGTATATTTGATAGATTTATCAACGTTTTATTAGTCTAGAATTAATATTATGAAAGGTAAAATAAATAGCGCATTTATTACTAATTGAAAGAAATATGCATAAATATCAAATATCGTGCATCAGAAGCTTTTCGAGTTTTGGGTAAAATAGGAACTCTTAGCAAACAAAGTTTAAAGGTTTTATTGGCATTTTGAATGAACAGCTACCAGATTTTAGATGTGCGAATGGTTATTTCCTGTGAATGAGTTTTTCTTGGAAATGTTCACTAAGAAAGGGCAAGACTTTTCTAAGAACTCAGCGATAGTAGTTTCTGTTACATACTTCATAGATTTTCTGGAGTAATAAAAAACAAAAGCTGCGCCCCATTTACATCTATTAATAGAATTATAAAGAAACCGATGTTCTTGAAATGCGATTCTTCGTATAACGACAACAGAATAAGTGGGATGTGTTTGTTTGCTATGTGTATGTTACACTCGGAAAGTAAACAAACTTGTAACAAGTTAAACTGCAGGTTACATTGAATTGCTACACATGCTTCGGCAACACATATACTAGCCTACAATTAAATTGCAGATGTTTATTAATTAATAAACATAAAATATACTTTAATTAATTGAATGCGCACAATAAGATGAATTAAGAAATAAATCATAATTTGAATATTCTAGGTATGCCGATTAAGAGACCACCATGGTGCATACAGCCACCCCTTCCAAAACCAGAAAACAGAGATTACATAATCGAACCCGATTGGAACTCCGTGTTCGTTGTCTGAAATAATTGATTGTCTTTTGCTTTGGCAAATTTCAAATAAAGTATTTAAAGTGTAATGTTCATTTGTGATGTTGCGTATTATTGATGGATGGTAGTCTTAATATTTTGGAAATATTTAACAAGAAAATCTTTGGTTGTACTTTAAAGATAAAGCAGTTTGAAGTCTGGCAACGCGGCGCGCGCACAGAGCTTTAAATATAAAGGTATACGAGGTACATACGGAATGTCAAAAAAGCAAATGGCGTAGTCTGTTTATATTTAGTTTTGCTCGGACGGTGTGTGTTATTAATAATTCATTAAGAACATATAATTGGGAGAGGAGAGTGTGAGCGACCGAAACACCGCACACATATGCATTCATGCTCACTGCTGAAGCGATTCATTCCCAAGTAGAGATCGTGCGATACAGGCTCTCATTGTTTCGGGCTCTCTCTTTGTCTAATTTATGTACATCATTGTTCATGCAATGCATCTATAATGAAGAATTTCAAAAGTGTCTCTGTGCAAGTGATAGACAGCGACATTGCCCTGCTGCTGCCCAACGGCGTTTATGAAATCAAGCAGATGGAACCCAGGTCCCGACTCAAGTCCATCCTGATTGTATGTGGGGCTATGGCCCTCTTCGGGATCTTTGGTTTTGGATACTTCTGCCCAGACAAAGTAAGTGCCCTTGCCTGCCAAAGGAACATGATAATAAATTAACATTTTTACTTTGTTATTATTTTGATTCACATATAGATAGCATTAGATAACAGATTACATATCTGCTTCAAGTATAGATTTGTTTGCATAATAACATTTTGCATGATAAACATTGCAAACTTCTCTCATCTTACAAGTAGGATACACTTTGTTGTCATTTATAATTGCACAATTGCATGTAGTCTACCAAACACACTTTACATCTAAAATAGATATATAAATTTGAATTACTGCACATAATTGTCTTATCATGTATTTATCAAAGCTGCTGATAACATTTTTTCTTAATAATCATAATGAATGATATTGGGGTGAAAAGGTTAATTAGTCTCTGATTATAAAACTATAACTTGATTAGATTGTATTACTCAGAAAGAAAAATGTTATTATTAATTAATTAGTTTCATTGGTTATAGATATATTAATTCATTGAGTTAAAAACTAAGTTTTTTTAAAATTAAATCTTAAATATAAATAGTTTAGCGTTAACATAATATCTTCTATTTTGATTAGTTATTTACATTATAATTATTTACAATACTTAAAGTAATATATCTGCAAATGATATTCATACAATAATAAGAATGCAATAAATGAAAATCAACTATTTGAAAGGTAATTATAATCCATACATCTTTCTGCACTAGTAAATCTGTTTAATAACTAAATTAAAAATAGGATTACAGTCTATAGTCCTTTGCAGGAATTTAATTAAACTTTTGTATTTCTTCATTTTCATTTATTGTGGTGAGTTTATTTATTTTTAGTTGTTATTGCAATACGTGTTATTATCATTAAAAATAATATATACAAAATATATATTATGAAATGTAAATAGAGATCTAGTATAATTGTAATGAAAGTTCATAAATACAATTACTACAATTGGTTATTTATTATTATTTTGATTTGTGTTAGTGTAAATCAAGTAATTCAATTGAGTGGTAAATTGTGTGAAGTAGTTGAGGAGTAATTTTGCAGAAGTGTTTTCATCTCATTTAGAAATTGTCCACTTAATTCAGACTGGACTTTGTACTGTGCAAAAGTGTTTGGAATTAGATTGAAGTTTATCATGGTTTCCTTGGAAGTAGATTAAAATGTTTTTGAATTTAGTATTTTCGTTTTCAGTAGCATTAAGTAAGATGGATTTAGACGGACGTGTCGCGTGTTTTTGGTTAGTTCTTGTTGTAAATGCATTGTGCTTTCAGGTCTGTGCGTTGAGCAACCGGGATGCAGTCCGATTCGATTCGTCGCAAGTCACCGCAGTCAATGATGGCATGGGCAAACCGTTATCGGCTACGAACAGCAAGACTGGATTGAGTTACGACGACATGCTGAATGATGATTTTGCTTTTGATATGGATTCGCACGACGTCATGGTCTTTCTGCACATGCAAAAAACAGGTAGAGTGTGAGATTGAGCGTTAGGTTGTTCGATGTATGTAAGCCGTAATTCGGGACCTATAATGAACGACCATTTGTTGTGTTAGGTGGGAC
>JAFMTC010000864.1:39202-54444 GCA_018845635.1 Nicrophorus orbicollis | reverse complement strand
TTTTTTTACAAAATTTTGAGTAATTAAATAATCTTCATATTATTTGTTTAAAAAACGTAAGAATATCTATTTTTATATAAAAAAAGATGATAAAATGGAAGAAAAGTATTAATCTTCAAAAATGTTGTACCATCTCATATCAATCATGATTCTACAATTTGTGCTGTCATCCTTGAAATTTGAGTTTACCTTTTCGATTCTTTGAAGAATTCTTAGGATTTCAGTTTTTATAGAAATAATGAGTCATCGAACTGTGAGTTCTTTCATATGTTGTTAATAATATGCTCTTGAGAAATTTCTTTTATGTTACAAATTCTATTCGTATAACTTAACGAATTTTAAAGAATAAACGCATAAAATAATTCCAAATACATAATTCATATATCTGTAAGTATGTATATTAGGTATATTTACTTGCAGCTCATGTGAATGTAATATAGTTCTAAATGTACGACTTTAGAATTGACTAAAATGTGAAAAAATACGAAAGTACTGAACATTACAAATCTCTTATAATAATGGTAAACATATGTTAATTCTAATATTAAAATGTTGTATTTCATTTCATGTGAATCATGATTAGATACTTGATATTAAAATATTTAAATACGTTTAAACAAAGTAGCGATACAATCAGATAATTTCATGTCAAAATATGCTTCATTAATTAAATTTGAATATAACGTAATTAACGTATAAAAAAAGTGATTGTAATAAAGATAAAATATTATTATTAAAAAAACTGCAAATATGAGGCAATTAAAACTTCAGACATAAATATTAATTTTATATAAAATCGTGTTTTACAATACTTCAAATATTTAAATCAAATACGTTGATAATTGAAATTATGAATTATTATGTTAATATTTTGATTTTGTTGATCAATATAATATTATGGCATTGTTTCATCAATGAACGAAAACGAATTTTCGACATATTTTGTTCAAATTTTTATTAGAAGAAAGATAGAAGTTCATAAAAGTAGCAATAAAATAAATTTAACTTTTCGTTCCAACAAGGACCAGCATTCAAATACTATAATAATATTAATATAATTACCCATATTATACCATATTTTGTGGAAAAATTAACAAATTAAAATTTTACTATTTTAATCAAAAATAAGTAGGTTACAAAGTAACCGCAAAACCATATTTTTTGTTAAATCAACAGTAATATGAGATTTGATTATACATTTTGTTCAAGTAAATTTCGGGATTGTTCTGTTAATAATGTATTTTTTTAAATTTTATTTTTATTATTTCTATTCATAGAAAGAATTTAAGCCAAGAAATTAAATAGACCAGAAATTAATTAATGTGTGTTTGTTACATACATCGAAACTACTGTGAAAACGATTCTGCGCTTAATAAACGAACAAATTGAGCAATCCGCATTCCGTTCAGATTTATTTGCCACTCGAATTACTAATCGTCTTTAATCACTGACGCTTAATTGATTGATCTTTTGACATCTGACATTCATTACGACCCGAAAAAATAAGCGTTTAGCGTTTTAATTAGAGCCAGATAAAAATTGGAGAGGCAACGATTATAGAAATTAATTAATGCAGATCAGAGAACTGTGAAATTATGCACGTAACTGTAATTTAAGTTATATTTTTAATATAAATATTATTGAAAAGTCATTATTTCAAAACTTGTGATATACTGGATATACTTTTACATTTTGTCCGTTTGATTGTTTTACTAATGAAGATTATTATTATTTATTTATTTGTGATCAGCTGATTTAATTATTTCATAAACTTTATATTGCATGAATATAAGTTTTTATAATTTATAATCTTGAATTCATAAATTTTTCGGTTTTCAAAAAACTATAAGAATACTTGTAGTGAATGTAATAAGTTTTGTCTGGATTGTAGTCAGGTTTCAACAAATAAACTGCGCAAAAAGAGACCAGTCTGTATAAATAATGATAATGTATAATACATTTTATAAATTATTTGTATTTTGTTTATTAGAAATTATGTTTTTAAATTGTCAAACCTTCAAACCTGAATTAGCTTATATTAATGAAAGAATAATGATGAAAACTGTACAGATTCCTATATAATAATATACAAAGTATATTTTTCTACTTCAGGATTTTAGAAATACTTCATTTCTGAAATAAATAATTGAATAATACAATATATTACGCAATAGGTGAAACAAATCAACATGTATTGTTTTCTTTGCTTGAAATACGCTATTGTTATATTCCAAGAAGGACGTAAGTCGGTTTCCACAAGTACACTCATTATTTCCTTTAATTGAAATTGCGTTTTCATGATTTGATTCATTCGCAAACTATCTACTATTATTATTAACATGAGATATTTGCTGATCTAGCGCCTGGAACTAGCTAGTTGCGTCGCAAATCGCAGTTTGAAAAAATGTGCTTACGTTTTTGGTTTTCCTACATTCCCGGTAACGATATTATACATGAGCTCAAATTTTGTTATAACATTTTTTCTTGTTTTATCAGTAATAGGTGATTAGATCTGCAAATATTGGTATCTTTTTTTCTATTCTCTTCAGATAACGATTATGTGGCATCGATTGTGCCAAAAAACAGCTGGAAATTCTCCCGTTTTCTCATCCAAAATTAATAACGTCTATAGTAAACAATAGCATGTAATGGTTGTATTTTTCATTCTTAACATGCAACTTATAATTAACTGCAGGATCTAAAATTGCCTTCTGAGAAGGCTAAATTCACTATTAAGTCTATTAAAATAACAAATGTTTTTATGTGTATATTTATGTCACATTAATTCACTAAAAATGATTGCTGTATAATTACCACGTCAGTTTTGTTCCAAAAATTAAAACGCAAATGTGGTGAAAGTTTTTAACAATTTTAAGTTATACAAATGTGATAATGATTAGTTAATATTTACTCTTCGATCACCAATTAAAGTAGTAGTTGTTGTTTAACTTTCGAAAGCTCTAATATTTTAAAGAAAATTTATTTTTGTGGATAATCTCTTTTGATTTGTGGTATCATTTTGGTGAAAGTGCAAGAGAAAAGAACACAGTTAATGTATGCTAATCACTGTTATAGTGAATCATCACAAGATTATTTTGTGTTTGAAAACCGTAAAACTTCCGATTTAGATAAAAAAAACGAAAAGTTGGTGTGACGTTATACAAATAATCTGTTGTATATATTGTAATATTTTGATTAATTATTCGGAAGCGTACTGCAAAACTTTACTTCGGAGGCTAAGAATTACTATGGTCTTTTTTGTGATGCAGGAGCATTTCTTTTGTAACAACTTTTTTTTGACACGAACAACAAATACAAGTATTATTAAACAAAAAAATACTTACATACAAAGTGTAATCTCATTTTGAAATGAGTTTATAGTTGATCCAGGACAAATAGGTTTTAACTATTACTAGATAATATGTAAACACGATTATTTACTTCAATTTAAATGTTTGGTTGTTGATATTTTTCAAACACTAACTTTTGTCTTCAATGTCTTTATCTTAATTCTAAATCTTCGACTGGAAACAATAATAAGTTAATATTTTGTTCATCGTTATTTCAAAACTTTTATTTAACCATTCCGTTAATTTCCGTTTTAATGGATATTGTTTTCTTCTATAGCTTTTGGCAATATTTTACGCTAAAATGCAGTTAAGTATTTCTTAAAGATATCTTTCATTGTTATAACTGCGATTTAAATGAAGTGGTTTGACTAAAAAGTATATCATTTGGTCTTTATCCTTTAGTACTACAGTGGTACCTCGATATACGAGTGCCCTAATATGCGAGTGTTTTGAGATACGAGCCGCCGAGCGAGCGATATATTGCTTTGAGATACGAGGAACCGCACACGACACCAACAGTTATTGCCACCTCAGACTAGACTTCAGTCTGTGTGATTGTTTCCCTCGTTTTCGAAGCATTTTTGATAAGCTAGGTTAGCGTTTTTTTGCTTTTTATAAATTACAAAAAATTGCTTTAAGATACGAGCTATTTGACATACGAGCAAGGTTTCGGAACGTATTAAACTCGTATGTCGAGGTACCACTGTACTTTTAAAAGATGCTATTGCTCCCAGATCCAATCGTGGAATCAGGAAAGTTGTATTTTCTGGAAGAATATGTAATATAAGTATACTCGTTACATCCATGCTTCATTATCAGTGGCAACGTTAAGCGAGTTAAGACTTAAGTACTTAACTTATTCTCATTATTAATTTGCTTTTAAAGTTTCGATTAATTATGGTAACTTTAAAGTCGTTTAACTAATACTTAAGTAACAAAACAAGTAAATTATAGTGATTCGCACCTAAATCATAAAATCGTTTTATAATTTACATAGTGATTATGGTATAATTATATATATAAGATATTTTAATTTATTATTTGGTTAACAATTGAATAAAGTAAATCTTTTTTTTTTCTAGAGCAATCAAATGTTAATAATAATAACTTATAACTTTATGTTCGTATTGGTTGCAAGAACTATTTTAAATAACAATAATAATAACATTTATTGCAACAAATACAAATTGCTGCAAAGTATAATTACAATTTAGGTGAATTGTTAAAAGATTTGACGATTTTGATACATTTAATTGCAGATTAGTATATCAAATTTTGCAATTACATGACAGGTAATGAATACATCAATCATGCAAATGCATTTATCTGAAATTGTGAACAATCCATTATGATTGCACAACTGATTTACTTTCCATTTCAAATCAAGTGGTAACGGGATTGGAATAATCTGTTTGTTATAGTCGGAAACAGTGAAAATAAAGAAATGCGTTACGTGTTTCGAGAAATGTCTATTGCGTTTTCTGCATCGCTCTTATTTAATGAAAACAAAATTTACATTTAATGACCGTGCAGTTCTGTCGATTTGAATATCGCAACATGCACACGTTTCGCTCAAACGACGGAGTGGAAATCTCAACGAGAAATCTGCATCTTCAGATTTCACCACCAACTTAATAATAATAATTACTATCCATTGATTGTTTCGATTCTGATATCAATAAATATTCTTTTCAACAAAATATTATTAACATTAAAGTGTACGTAATTATAAACACATATGAATTGAATAAAACGGAGATAGTAAATTATTGTAAACACAGCAATTTCGTAATTGATTTATACGAAATCAATTACGAATGGAATATTCTAGTATATTTACTAGAATCTATGTGAATCATCGTTTTCAAAGGGAAATAAAAATAATTTTGTTACATAATTTCTAATGATAACAATTTTGAGATTGACGGAAATTAATGGAAGCTTGTTATAATTTCAATGCTACAAAATAACATTTGCATTGTAAATTGGAGCTGTTTTTTTTTATATAAATTTAGATTTTCCTGTCATTGAAATAAGAAAATTGTCATTACGACCGTGGCATCATTTGAATCTAATTGAATCATTCTGCAATATTCAAGACTTATTATTTTTATATAACTAAATTGTTATGATTTATAAAAAAAACATAATATTTTATATGAAAAAGCAACTATTATTTGTTTACCATTTATTCATTTCGTTGATTTCAACATTGATAGGTTATGGTTTACGGTGTACAAGATAGAAAAATTAATTAATTTTATCTGCAAGGTTTTAATCGAAATTCAGCGTACATAATTTATTCGAGGCAAATTAAGTATATTTGCATTTGGTAGATAACGTTTATTGCGTATATGTATACACTTTATTGTCGTTTCCATTGTTACCGTTGAACAGTTTCCACAGAGAAACAATGTGTATTTCTTCGGTTCATGGAAATTCTAATCGGCTTTCGCCATTATCTTGTATACAACCTGAATCGAGTATTTCCCTCCTGGATGCAGAAATTCATTTCAATGTATGGCAATTCACTGACTCATTCAGTATCGATATCAATTGTTTTCGAGATTACTAAAACTAGTAGACGAAAGTATTTGTGAAGCCAATAATGCGATATCCTGAATACATTTGTTTATTGAAAATTTATATATTTTAAATAATATTCAATGAGTCTTACTAATAACAGATATGAATGAAAAATACTCATGGTTTTGTTGCTCTTGTAAGATACACCAAGATTGTAATGAGCATTTTTTTTTGTTAAGCAGTAACGGAAATGAAATATAATCTTCATTTTCGACGTCGAGAGTTATGGGTTCAATCATGGCCATCTGGATAATGCAGGCAATTGCAGACTATTTTGTTTTGACTCGAAATGATTCATGATCAGTAAGAACATTGAATACACACACAGAGTTTCATTAATAATTCATAGTGAACAAGTAGATGTGTTCACACTTAAATTACTTCAAATTTATACCAGTATGAATTTTCTATTTTAAACTTGTATAGTTTATGTTAAATGTTAATGTTAAGAATCATTTCAGCAATGTATTTTTAATTAACTTTTAAACAAATTACATTATTGAATATATGTAATAATAATAAGATTTATTGCAATAACTACAAGAAAAAATATAAATTGAATATAATAGAAATACAAAGAAAATAATGCTATTCCTGCAAAGGACTATAGACCATAGGTTTTTCTGCCCAACATGTAATAACAATATCACAAACAGACAAATAAAAACTAAATATGTTTTTACAAAAATAATAATGAAACAAATTTCAAAATCATCTGTTACAAAGGGCTATAACCGCACTCATTCACACAATTTACAAATTATTGTAATCAAGAAATATATTCACATGAAATTAAATATACGTGCATTTAATGAATTCCTAATTGAAATTAGAAATATATTGAAAATAGATATTTTTGAAAAAAGTTATATTCCCTTTATATTATAATTTTTGTTACTTTACTTCACGATATGTATTTAAATTGAGCGTTTTGAACGTAGAAACTTAGTAATAAGAGAGCGTTATCAGAACTGTTAATATGTCGTGAAGAATATGTTTTAAATTCTATTTATATTCATGACAACAATGCACGTAATGTTAGATCAAACATGTAATAGGTATGAGTAACGTTTGTTTTTCTGTTATTCTAAAAAAAGTATATTTAGAAAAAAATGCAGGTTAAAGTTCAGTTTTAGAAAATAGTGTTCCAATGTTTGTTGATTTAATAATAGTCTAACTTTGTGTTTTTATACTTTTGCGTTTCTGCAATCTAAATTCCAAGATTGTCTGCTGAAAATACTAGTAAAACTGTATATGTTATAAGTTGAAATAAAAAAAATAAACTTAAAATAATTATTATTTGACCAAAGGTTTAGCTTTTCTGTCAGATTTTGATAGTTTAAATGTAAATTCCATTTTCAGATAAATCTTGTAGTTAAATTTGAGTATAAAATGTATTCTTTTATAAAAACACTTTTTTAGGTACTTAAATTTGGATAAATGTTAGTTGTATTTGCCTTTTAGTACCTACGTATGTACAAATGTTATATTTTTGAGAAAATCTTGATATTTCTTTAAGTATATTTTGCATTACAGAAATTATATCTTCGTTTAAATCTTGTCCTCCTAATTAAAAATTGTAATAATCTAGCAAAAATGTTTGTAACAATTAATTGTTTTATTTTGTGAAAATTCTCCTCATATCAGAGCTGTGTCCTTGCAACGTTCACATGCAAGTTGTTGATTATCTGTCATTGATGAGTTAATTGTTACGTAAGACGCGGTCATTTCCCATGAAGCCTGAATGTAAAAAAGAGCGGGATCGACGTATGGGCAAAGAAACAATGCTTATTCTATTGGCATTACTCGATGCGATTACAGTGATTTGCGCGGTTATTATCATCATTGGTGAAAGTGAAGAAGGCAACCGAAACGATGGTGAGTGAGTAATGGCAGTAGCCCGCCGGAATTCTGAGAAGATCATCTGAGCTGTGTAAAGGTTTTCTGGTCCGGTGTAACTTGTTATTGGTATTAAATCATTCCTCGAGGTGTCATCGTAAGAATAAAGAAGCGGCGGCCGCTTCGTACCGTTTTTTTGAATTCTTTCCGTGGAGCTTATGACTAAACGAGCTCGACACTTTCTATTGCATCATCGCCGCTCGCCGGACGAACGGTGGGTTGACTTTCACGGCGAATCCACACTTGGGAATAATGGAGATGAATCCAGTGACGATGAGGAGGATGGCCGAGGGAGAGATGCACGGCGAGTGAGCGAGATGGGATAAAAGTGTGTATTTTAAGAGTGACCGAACGGGCGGATGGGATGGGATGGGAGGCTGGCCGGCGTCGTACATGGAGGAAGGAGTGAGGATCTGGCGATCCTTCTATTTATAAAGGAGAGCGAGCGATTCGAGCAGGGTCCCCATGTGCCGTGTGCAATTCACCAGTCAACACCACCACCACCAATACCATCATCATTGAACAACATCATCATCATAATCATCATTATCCTTACGTTGAACGCTCTCCAGCTCTGCCCCGAACGGCTCCCCGCATTGCAATAATACCTCGGACTTTTTGGCGCGTTCTAAATCTGATGTTTTTCCTTTTGGCAGACAACAACAACAATCCCACCCACGCATCTCGCACATTCGCAATACATTCGGATGAAACTTAATATTGAACACATTTCACTTTTCCTGCCATTCTACAGCTCACGATCTACGTCAATCAATAATGGCATACACATCCCAGATATCATCTACAAATACTTTATTAAATTCTCATGTTTTTAGATTTTCTTATTACAGTACTTTTTAGTTGCACAAGTAAATAATATTAGAATATATGAAATAATAATACACAGCATTTATTGTATTCCCAATACAAAGGATTTTGTAATTTTTATATTGAACATTTAAGAATACTTCGAATTCAATAATTAATGAGCTAAGAATGACATTAGTACAATGAGAAAAACTTTTATATTGCATGGTACTACAGTGATTCTGAAATACAAAGACAATAACTTTTTCACATTTTCAAACTACTTCTGAGAGATTATGTGCAATAAAGACTTTAAATTTTCATTTATATTCTGTGCTACTTTTACTATTGTTAATCATCACTTTTGGTCATAGTAAACTGTATATGTATAAGAGTTTCATATTTGAATTCGATCTGTGAACAATTTAATTTATGCTTCATTAGTAATTATTGGGATGAATTCCCGTAAATATTTTAATTATGGTTTGTAGAAAATCTTTCTTCTATTTTGGTCCACTATTATTAGACATTATCTAACTTTTGTAAGCTGTTATTTATGAAAAAAAAACCTTCCACAACCTTTTAAACCCTTCTAGTTTATAATAGTTTCGAAGTAACTGTATATTTAAAAGGAAAATTTGGTACCTATTGGTTCGTAGGTTGTGAAGCAAAAGAACCTTGTCACGTATTTCTGTTTATTGAATGTTTATTTACGTTTCTTGATTTGCGGAGAAGGGCATATAGGACGCATCCTTTCAAAACTTGTGCGTGAAATGCAGGTTGAAGAACCTTGTAGTAGTATAATTTATTCCAATTTTTATAAAACGTAATTCTCAATATTGAACTCACTGGCAGTGAATAAGAGTGACATTTACATTTGTTTTTTTTATTAATACATATTGTATATACATACAATATACAATTAATATTTAACATTATCATATTTTATAAGTCAAGCTTTATTTTTTTGTAATTTAACATCAAATCATGAAAAGCTATGACATTTTCGCTAAATATGCGCAAAGTATGTAATATTTTACAATATTTTAAATTTCATGTTTTTTGTTTCAAGTGTATTTTGCAAGTTATCGAAAAAACATTCTTATCTGCTTTGACGTTGCATATTATTTAGAGTGGTTATCAATATTAACCAATTATGCTTAATGTGTTTTGAAATTTTAATAAATGGTAGAAGCGATATTTAATTAATAACAATTTCGATTAGAAATCTGCATAAATATTAATTAGTTTCACTTCTGATATAATTTTCGAAATGTTTATTTACGATATTATAATAATTAATAGATTATCCATTCTATTAATAATTATATAATAAAATATATATATTTGTAAAAATTATAATTAGATATAATAGCATTAAATGTTCTACATAAAAAACTATTTTAAATTAAAAAATTGTATTGTATTGGCCAAAACTTGTGACAAAAGGTAGAGTTCTTTACTTTTCAATATAAATAACCAATTTACACTTTACATAAATATGTTTGTAAACATATATTAAATTTCCTTTACATTTTTAGAATAATGTTAAGATGTAAATTTAACATTTAAATAATTTGATGCTTGTACACAAAATAACTTAAGTTGAAAGACTATATTAGTTATAAATAAAAGATTATAGAAATTATGAGTATAAATATCTTGTGTCAGAGCCCTTTTGTCCATATTAGAGCCAATTAGAATGTTGATAAAAATTAATAAGTTTTACTTTACATATTCATTTTTTATCAGCACTTTACAACAATATACTAGAATTTGTATAATACTTTATAAATTTGTTCAATTATCTCCATAGAACTGTCTTTTATTTATAATAGAAATGATATATTACTATGAAATCAGCGTTCACTGCTACTATATATTTTGTGAAAGAATGGGTAATAAATTTTCTGTTTACTTTTTGTGTAAAATTATAGGCTTCTTGCTATTAACGATTATTAATATACACACTGTCCTCGTTTCATGTGTAATATCCATTCTATAAAAAATATTAAAGCAAGGTGTGTCTTTAATGTATCTGTACAAGTAAATTACAAAACGTAGTCATATAATATATACACAATTATATTTGTTTACACGTATATGTATCACGTCATAAAGTTTTAAATGGTATTTGGAAAAAAAGCAATAAAAATGTATTTCAACTTTACGTTAAACAGGTTAATTTTCACATGATTCTAGAGATAACATACTTTTTCTAGAAAATTATTACGCTGTAAACAATTGCATTTTTTTAAAAGTAAAATTTACTTCTATTATTTACACGTAAGTAAAATAAATGACATACAAAACGTATTTGGTATGTATCATTTGATAAATTCACATAGTATTTTCAGTAAGTCATTGTACAAAAAATAACTTTTTAATTGAAAGATTTGCATCTATATTAGATATTCCAAATAAGTTATTATATTAATAAATATTGAGATAAAAAATACTGATTGCATTTATTGATTGTTTTATATATAAAATAATTTATAATAAGTTTAATTTAATAGAAATTTAGTAATACTCACACATTGCATTATATATAAATTTAAGGGCTATCGACCTAGAGTGTTTACGAACTTCTACTTGAAATAAATAGACTAGAATGTCTTCTTGTAGAGAACTATTAACATGAAACTATATAAATCACAGAGTTCAAAATAGAATACCTTCTCTATTTATAAATGAGTAATTATGTTATTCTATATTCCCAGTGTTTATTTTTGACACACCTCCGTAAAGTTTCGTTATTGTTTATTTTTTGTGCAAAAAGTTAAATCCTATTTATAAAAAAAAAGAATTAGAAAATATGTAATTAAATGTCGTCCATTAACAAAATTCTCATTTCCTAATTGTTGTAGTTTCATTAAATAAACTACTTGTATTTAAAATAAGCTGCTACGAAATAGAAGGATAGTGCGTTTTGTTCTATGCGCTGTGATAAGAAAATTGCAGATAACTGCACATAATGTATGTCATTTTGCATCAATAATTTTTGCGATAAATTAAAAAGAAACCGTTATGTTGTCATAATGTTATGCAACTAGTTTTAACTATCAATTATACATACGTTTTATTCGTATAAGTGATATAGTTGTTTTCATTGTAATTAATTTTGTATAAGTTATTTTTGGGTTTTGTTGAAGTTCACTAATCATAAAGTTGAGCGAGGTTAGGCGAAGAAAAATAAAATTCAAAGTGATAATTGATCCATGAAAAGCATTAATAAGCAAGACGAGATGCGTAAACACGTTCCCTGGATGCCGTCCAAAATCTAGGATCTTCGATAAATAATTATGCAACGCTCATAAAGTGTACAGGCTGTTTTCTGTTCATTACTCGATTTATGAAATTATTATTAGCGAATTGTTATCAAAACACAATTAAGTTTTACATACTTAATATATTTCTATGTGACTTACTGCTGCTTTCTGAAAATAATAAAGAATCTACTACCACCACTGCTGCAAACAATAAAATTAAAGTGGAAGTTCACATGCTTCCTAAATGTGCTCGTAAAGACTTCGATCGGGATATCGGTTGCCAGATCGACCTCCGACCTCAAAACGCAACAACGGTAAACTGATTGAAGATTGGAAGGGCTGGAACATAATTTTCAAAACAGCAGGCCTATGCGTTCCAAGATGGGTAAAATATTAGTTCCTTCATAAAGCAGTTCGTTACGAGGGTTGTGTATTGGATTATCCGAATGCCTAAGCCAGATTCTACTATTATACAAACTTTATTTTTAACGTCTTAGTTTTATAAATATATTTTGCAAATGCGTTTGTTTTCTGGTGCGAAAGCAGTTTAAAAATAATTGCGGGTTATATACAAAGTGGTTTATATTATAATAAATATGTTTATAGAAGTTGGTTAATTCTTGAATTGGATTTCGGTTATTTAGGTGGGTGTGCGTGCTCCAATTTACCATTTATTTTTATTTTATTCTTAAAGAAGAAATGCAGTTGGATCGCAACCAATAGGCAAAAATAGAGCAGTGTGGTCCAGTAATCGCAAATTTAGCCCACCCAGGCGCGACACCTCATCGATTACCAATAGAGAAATGCATTAATCACACAAGACACAATTAATTTTTAAGTCTGTACATCTTGGAGAGGACTTTTCGGAATTTATCCAAGAAGATATCGACGTGCTTCTCTTGGAAAATCAACGCAGGCCGCAATCGAATCGATCTACTGCCGCATCTTCCAACCAAAACACCTTCACGTAACAATTCTTTCACGATATTTTCGCGCATCTCCAACGAACACGCACTGACAGCAAGAAAAGTACCTCTGCCTCTAACTGAATCAATCAATGGGCTAAATTCATCCTCCAAAGTTCGCATTCCCTCTTTAATCTTGTGTCCTATGCATGAAACGTGCTCAAGTAAATTATCACGATTGATAACATTGATAATAGTTTCTATGATCAATAGTTTGCTGGGATCTCCCATCCACGTATTGAATATACTAAAAGGATGTCTCTGCATGAAATCCACCTTGTGGTAGAATCCGGCCACCTGCATTTTCTTACTGAACGACACTATGTCGGGTGGTTCACGTAACATGAAGTGTTCGTGGCACCACATCTTCCCTGTCATACCGCAACCTGTTTGAACTTCATCCAATATTAGACCGGCTCTGTACGAGGTTGTAATATCTTGAAGGTTCTGAAAGAATTCACCCGATGCCTCATTGTCTCCGCCATCCGATTGTATCGGTTCCACTATGATTCCCACTACCGGTCTACACTTTTTCTTGTATTTGAAGAATAAATCTTCAACAACTTCTATGCATCTAGCATCCTCTTCTTTATTTTCTCTTACGTTGCATTCTAACGGATATTTATATCGCGGAAATGGAGCTATTGGCCAATCGAAGGCGGGAGTGTCAAGTTTATGTATTAATTTCGAACGGGATGTTGATAATGCTCCCAGGGTCATCCCGTGGAAGCCACCTTTGAATGAAAGGATAGTGAGCTCAGGGCACCCTGGAGGTTTGTTCATCATGGCAGTCTCCTTCTCTTCTTTACTGTAATCGATATCTAAACCACGCTCTTTCCTCATGTAAGTCAGGAAAAGACTCCTGAACGCACTTTCGTTGGAGCAGCTGCCGCACATCATTGTACTGATGTTAGGAAGGTCCGGTGAAATAGAAAGTAATACGTCACTTAACTTCTTTGGCCAATCCATACTAGGGAACATACCCAAAGCGGGCCTGTTTATTAGGGTCTTAATGTTGTCGGTATTCTCAAAAACTTTAAGGACATCTGGATGATTGTAGCCTAAAGGCATCGTCGAAATCTGCATGTACATATCCAGAATAGTGTTACCATCCGCGTCGAAGACGTAATTTCCAATTGACCTCTTGTAATCACCGAAGAACGTCACTGTTTCAGAGAACTGCAGTGCAGATAGCTGCTGGATCAATTCCTTGGACCTCGGTCCTGGTATGGGCGTATTTACAGTTGGTCCTTTTGGTTCGCCTTCCGGACTTGTTAAGCATCTTGTCGTTATTTTTCCGATCTGATTGCTTTGCGATCCGAACAGTTTGACAGTTTTCAGTAACATATTTCGGAATATATTTGTATATATTTCTAAGCCATCTAAAAATATATGGTGTCGCGTTCTAAAAACTGTAATAATTTGCAGGCGATGTATTTATTGCAATCCAAGTGTGTCAGTGTCGGGCCGGCCTCTCTCGAAATGTTTCATTTAATAAAAAGAGAGGATATGTTAATGTTGCATTAGTTGTGCGCGGAGTCGGAGCGCGGAAATTTTCTATACTTAGACTGTGCGAAATTACATAAGTAAATCTTCCCTCTTTTGTAAAAATACTCCGACGCCGCACAGAGTCTAATTTCAAAGGCCAGCTGTGACGTCGACGTCCATTTATGGAAGCGCCGTCATCAATATCGAGTTACGTCACTGTTTTGACAGAATGCACGAATTAAGAGCGGTCAAGTACGTGAAATCTCTTTTGGATGAGTATGCGTCAGAAAAGACATTGACGCCAACAGAATTCATCGAGCACAAGTTCTCAGGTGCCGAAAACAATTATGACGTCGAGTTCGTTGCCAAAACGTTCGTCTGCTTACATAAGCATAAGGATTTTTTGGAGAAAATCAGCCAGAAAATTATTCAAGAGACCAACTACAAAAGCCTATATCTAAAAATAATTCTGTATTTTATATTGTTTGATTTGAATCGTAACAATATGAAATCATACAAAACCATATTCTTCGGTTTCTTACAAACCTCTTTGGTAATAATCCAATACTTAAAGAATGAACTCTGTCAACTCAAATTAGTAAAAATTGCTTGCTCTGTTTACGACAATGAATACGTGCTGAAAAATGTAATTACTCCTCTTTTAGAGAATAGCGACGTTATTCAAACAATTCTAGACGAATTGAATACCGAGGAATTGAATAGAAGAACCATAAAACACAAGGTGACAATACCGCAGGAGATTAACGTGCTCAGGAAAAATACTCCACCAGCTCCTCCGCCAAGCATAGATGATTTACCACCGTATAAATTCAAAGCCAGAGACGTACCTCTGACAACATACCAGCAAGAATGTT
>JAFMTC010000858.1:559652-658820 GCA_018845635.1 Nicrophorus orbicollis | reverse complement strand
GATACATAAAAAAACCCACTGGGACTCCGCAACGAGCATCAACGAAGACATTTCCACGAGTGCCCCGAGAAATCCCATCCCGGGACACGACAATAGACTAAAAAGACACAACACCCTAGACCTCAGATTTAGATTTTAAAAAACTTTTTTTCATATTGTTAAGTTGTTATATTGTGTTAAAATTAATATTTCGTTAGATTATTATTATAATAGTTAAAAATAATTGGTTATTGCTAGCATGTGGTAGATCATAATGAATAAAAAAATACAAAAAATACTTTAAGTATGCCAAAACATTTCGGGTGACATTCGTAACATATTCGAAACAGCAATATCTTCATGTTTTGCTGAATTGATCCCCTCATTTTAATGCAATACTCCACAATTGATCATGTTAATTCTATGTTAAAGGAACGTCTGCTTTTGATCTTATGCTATATACTTCTCCAGCTTGCCCGATGTCCTCATGCTCCTCCAAAGTACAGCTTTCCAATAGTCTTCATTTACAATTAACATTTCGCAGGTTACAATGAAAACTGTGTTCAGCCTTCAATTTGCATGTTCTAGAATTGTACTTACCATCGTTTTTTTTTTTTGTAATTCACTTATATATGAGCCGTTTATGTCCATAATTAATTTATATTTAAATTAATACGTTTACGATACTAATTTCTACAGTACTTAAGTGTACCTAAAACAGTAAAATTTACATTTCCTATTAAAATAATAGTAAATATTATGTGTTTTTTTTATCACAAAGCTTGAGAGCTTAAGTTTATTCGACATAGTTTAAAATTAAAAAGAAACAATATACAATTCATTTTATATTTACGGTGGAAAAAAAAACACAATTTACGCAATTCAGGAAATCTACTAATTAAATGAATTAGTTTACGGCTTATCAACATGTTGTGTATGCGCGAGATGCAGGAATATATTTAAGTAATATAATTTTCTATAAGTTCACACATTAACTGTTTTTATATTTTCCCCTGCAAGACAAACATTTTCTTAGAGTAAGATCAGGATGTAGCTGTTATAGCAAATCCTACGTTAGGTTTAAAACACGGTTTAATCGTTATCCTTAAACTATAAAGAAACTTTTTTTTTAAATTTTACTAAACTTTAATTTCTTTTTGAATATAGTACATTCAAGTATGATTTACAAACCAACAAACATTTCTTGACAAACTTTTATCATAGTTGTCTTAAATTTGAAGAACCACACAATCAGATGTTATCAGCAATGAAGTGGAAGTAAGCCTCTTTCAAAATAATGTTCTTAATTATTTAACTAATTTATGTATGCAAAATGATCATATTAACAGATTTAACCATTATATATTGTTTATTGTAGATCACCTCATATTATAAACGCTACAACAGGTATCTAAACAAAATGGACACTTGAAATATCTAAGAAAAATATTAGAATTAGTGCAATTTGAGTGAAATTATTTTTCTGTCGAATGTTGAAACGCCGATCTCAAAATGTTATTTAATATGGTAAATTCTTGAACTGCTTAATAGGGAATATAGAATATTTCATACAAGGCCATGCAAAATACTTTTTTTTATAATCATAGGCTGAAATAGCTGATATTACAATTTCTTTGATAAGGAACAAAAAAGTTAATTGGAATAATGTACTATTATTATTAATCGCTGTTGCGCAATCCACGTTGCATAAACGCAAGCAATTATTGCATAACGTAACAGCATATTTGTTTTCCCATCTCAAAGCAAAACAACATTTAGTTTTTCACGGAAAGGAAATCAAACGAACGTCTAAAGGTGGATTAAATTAATGCAAATAATGGAAAGAAATACAATATTTTCGCTTTTTATTGTTGTTTAAAACCTACTTATCATTTGTGTGCAGACTTCTCATCCAATTACAAGTAACGTAAAAGAGAAAACAAAACGAAAATGACGTATCTATCTCGGTATGCAGATTTCAATAATTTTTATTATCTATTTACTATAATTCTTAAATTAACAATATATTCTTACTATTATTATAGACTAGTGCACCCCATTTTTTTTTGCTATAAAATTATATGCCAACAATATCTTCACATTTAATAATTATATATATATAAAAAAAACAAATATCTTTTACTATATCTATCCCTATCTATTGTAAGAGCACTTCATCATACGGACAGAATTAAAAGATTATATTCTCTTCATTGATGTATATATATAATGTATAAAATATATGTCATTTATTTTAATTACTCAAAAAATTCATGAAAGTGTTTTTTTAAATTTTTAGTCTTCAAATGTAATACGTATATATAAATTAATAATAAAAAAGAATTTATATATATGTATACAAATGTGTTATTCTTATTAGTTAAAATGAATAAGATTTACTTCAAGAAGCGTACGTGTTTTTAGTTTATAATTGCTAGCGCGAGTGCAAGGTCGCAGGATTCCGCGAATAACGAGGAAGAAAATTAGAAGACGATAAGAAACGAACACGCAACTATTTCGTCTTTGTGGTAGTTAAAAAATGAATAAAAAGGAAAACCCGAAGCCATCGTCTCCCGTCTAAGCAAAAATTCGAGTAATATGAGGACAATATCACATAACGATTAAAACAAAAATTATATCACATCAACCATGTCACGAAATATAAATGAAGAGATTACTGTTGGTTTTGAGTTTTTCTTGTCTCTCCTTCCTTTTACGATCAGATCGAAAATGAAAGAAAAGCCAACTATTGAAAAAAAAAAGGGAACTCGAGAGATTCCTTCCCGCCTGCAGAATTAGAGAGATATTGCTTCTTACAATGTGTGGTAGTTGCGTTCAGTGCGAGCCTTGTAGAACTTGAATGCGACGAACCCGATGGCCGTCAGACCGCTGGCCAAGATAATACCCCCAATGAAGCTGGGACCATCAAATGTCCTTCCTTTGGCGTGAGGGTTGGACGTGGGAGCTGGGGGCGCAGGATTTGCTGTTATCGGGTTCAACGTCGACGACGGGATTTGCTCGGTTGTTACTGTTGTGGTGCTCGGAGAAGGATTTGGTGTTACAGTAGTACTAGCTTTGGGTGTGCTGCTGCTGATAGTGGTGGTCGTTATTGGCACAGCAGTTGTAGTTGAGGTATTTTTGCTGGGTACTGGTGCAACTAATAACATGTAATACAACTGTAGTAAATGCACAATACAATCATCAAGAATATTACCTGTAATATTTTCATTAATTATTGGCTGCATTGTTGACAATGTGCCAATATTATCTTCCTGATCGTTGATACTAACTGTGGAAATGATATAAATAAGTTAGCAACAAAATATTTACAATGCCAATTAGAAGAGATAACAAAAATCCTTACCAACGTCGTCGCAATTCGCCACTGTTAGCAGTAAGAGGCATATGCATATTTGAAGCTTCATCTTCGATATGGTTTTAAATCTGCGTCTTTATGGGACAATATGCAATACGTTCCAGAATATAGAATTGTTAAATGCCTATGTGTTACTGTTAATGACAGATCTGACGGATGGCCGGTGTAAGACTATATCTGATCTGGTAAGCAGGCTTCCAACCGAAGGATCGTTAAAATCCAATCAGATCCATGCAGTAATATGGCTGCGCACGGACCAAAATGGTGGTGTTCGTTCTTGCACCAATAAACTACCACAGAGTTACCAACCGATATAAATACTACGTCATTCGCGTAGGATGACGCAAACTGGACGACTGCTTCTCTTGCTTCAGTGTTTCCCAAACTTTCGATACCTGCGTACAATTTTCGTCGCATTGAGTACAAAAAAAGTTAATATAATTTTAATAATTAATTAATGTTTTTATAATTATAGTTATATTTATTTGTTCCTCTTTAGTACATAAACAAAATAATCATAAACGAAAACTAAAATGCAAATATTATATATAACAGATATATTATATTCATTTTAATCAATGAGAAAGATTAAATTGTTTATTTTCAGATGATAGATGATCATAATTTGGTTCCTGGTTATTAGTTTTAATCTAAAATACGGTTCCACATCCTAGTCTATTTCTTTTTTGACTTAATGTCTAGAAATGAAAACATGTATTTAAATAATTTTACAGATAAAATTGTATAAATGTTGCAACCAGAATGATGTTACTTTGATATGTATTTTCCAAGTATCCAAGTGAAATGATTTCAACTATTGCTTTTCTTCCGCGTGCTATTAACCTTCTGGCATGGATGTTGTATCAATGTTGAAAGGATATCTTATCAAAAATAATCCAAATTTAAGATATTCTTTATCATACTGTCGAATTTCACTTGCCTATGATTAACATAAAGTGACCACATTTTTATTGCGACAAAACGGGACAAATCGGATGAAATGAGAATTACAATTTAGTTATATATTTTATTGTATACATTCATATACTTGTAACTATAAAAGTATTTATAAAAAATCGTCATGATTTTTAATCAAATTAAACTTTTTATTAAAAAAAAAAGATTTTCTTTCACTTTGCAATAGATTCGGATCACTTATTAAAATGTGGTAAAATATTTCACATGAATTGGTCAAATTATATTTTATACTTAATATAGATTTTAAAATTTTAATATTTTTTTTTTCACACATCAAGTGAAATTAGTTGCTTTGTTTATAAATAAATATTGATTTATTTTATAGAGATTCATATTAATTGTTATAGTAAAATACATAAGTGGAGGATTTACCGCTATCAAACTCTTCCATACTTTTTGAAATACTGTCCTACCTGGAATTGCATTACTATATAAAGTGTCTGAACAGAAAATGAAAAATGTTTGTATTTACAGCATTTCTACATTCCAAGTTATGCTTTATTTACTTACTCTGCTCTATATAAATTAGATTTAAAATTTTTCAATTTTTCAATTTTCCTAATTCCTTGTTTATTTATATCTCTGAAAACCAAGAACGGGAATACGACGGGAAAGATCAGGACCATTAAAAGAGAACAGTAGTACCAAAGCAGAACAGGGCACTGAAATCTCATAATGGGGCCAAAACAGCACATTAAAAACAGGATAGAAAAATAAAATACATTTTGATGTTCAAATGAACAAAACTTTTTTATAACGTCCCTTTCGGTTCTGCACCAGATTTTTCGCTAACCAGTGTCTGCAAATGCTCGGTTAGTTTTGGTGAGGTTCGAATTAGAAACCTCTATAATCATTCTTATATTTTATCGTTCTCTTCGTACATACTGTTATGTCATATTATGTACTTGCATGTTCTTAGTCTTCCTGTCTTCTTCATAATAAATACTATATTTTTAAAGGAACTTGTATTCTCCAACATAAGTTCCCACCTTGCAAAGCTTGTCTAATTTCAGCTTCGGCATGTTGCATTAAATTTCCTGATTTAATGTAAACAAAAACCAATTCCTTCGTGAGTATTGTACTTTGTATGAAATCGAAAGCTACAAAGAAATTGAATTGTTTTTCTACTGTGAACGGAAAACTCAGAACATTTAACAACAGGACAGTGATAAAAAGAACATGGTTTATAGCCGTTCTTGTAGTTTATCATTTTTAATTTTATTATATTTATTGACCATTGTTTTAGTTGAATAAAAAAATAAACTTCGGGAAACTATTTCCAAAGAAAATTAGAGTTAAAAATGGTTGTGCTAATTTTGCCTTAAATGAAAATTATAGGCCGAGAATCGGTATAAAATTTGAATATAAACTTTATTCGAATGTCGGGAATTTGATACAGTTAGATGATGGATGTCGAGAATTTGATACAGTCGAGATAATAGATGTCGGGAATTTGTGCGGGATCGATTGGAATGTAGTGGCGCTTCTAAGTATGATATTTTTATTCTGTTATAGAATTAGTTACCAAATCGCTGATGATTTTAATAATTCGATGCATCTTTAATTTTGACTTATTTACTATAAAATGTATCGGGTGATTAAACAAATACATTTTTACTTCTTATAAATGAGTATTTAATTACTCTTTTGGCAGATTTATGAGCACCATATTCATATTCTCTGTAAAAATAGTAATTAGAAAAGGGTTCCTTTTATAGTATTTAGTAATAATGCAGGTTAAATGAATTCTTTGAAGAAACTTTGCGTAATTTTATAATTTCAATAAAACGTTAAAAATTAACATATTGTAGAAATAAATATATAAAAAAGAAGCGGTAATATTATCTTGAACGTTTGATTACTTTATCTGTTTTTTTTTCATTCTTAACCAAAATCATAGAAATAATTTAAGGACTCAAAAACTCTAGTTTTGTTTGTATAATTTAACAAGTTCGCTTAACAAACATAAATTTCTTATTTGTTAAGCAAAGTGTACTATTATCATCAATATAAAATTACATTATTTTTTTCTTCAATAATGATTGTTTATAAAGACCTTTAACAATTGATTTTCATTTATTTCATTATTTTATAAATATTTAGTTTTTTAATACGCTATATAGTGTGAATATCTTCAAAATCTATACTGTACTTTGAATGACTTAATTGGGAATTAACATAATACCTATAAAAAGTAGTTTACAGTCATGTATCATTCATGATGTACATGGAAAATCTGCATTATTTGTAGTAAGAATAAAATATTAACACACGAGAAAGAACCATATAATGCGAGTATTTTGTAAGACGAGTTTTTTTCATGAATTTGATAAACAATCGTGGTCTTGCAATACTAATTTTATTTATGGGCTTTGTTTACCGTGACCTCATTTTGATATAGTTCTTTGGATCACAAGGATTACGTTTGTGAGAATAATTACGCTCTTACGTTTATGAAAAAGTAAAATCTTGGGATTGTCTGAAAAAAATATAGAATTGTTTTTGCTTCTATTCTACTGAAGAACTAATACCTTTATAAAATACTTTATTTTGTTTCTTCAATAATGATTGTTTATAAAGACCTTTAACAATTGATTTTTTTTATTTTATTATTATTTTATGAATATATTGTTTTTTAGTTTGTTAATACGTTATTATTTATAATTGAATGGTTTTCAACCATAAAATTAATTAATAATCAATTATATTCCAATCAATTGTATTATGTCATGAATGAAGTGTTGAGTACAAAAACAAATTTTAGTGACCACTAAATATATTCATTTGCAATATTTTAGCTGAATTCCTCATGACAAAAGGTTTCAGTACCAAAATTGAAGTTATTAACAAAATGTTTAAGTTAAAAAGTATAAACTTATTAGAAACGAATATTTTTTAAATTAGTACATATAGGCAACTTAAATACCATAGCAATATTCTAATTATAAACCTATTTCTCTTAAATTCAATAAATATGCGAAACAATGATTAGAATAAACTGATGAAATGAGATCAGTAAGTTATATTTATAAAATCACATTTTTTTTGTCCTTAATCTAAAACATTGAGAAAGATTTATGTATATACTATACCATTAATTTCAAGGGAATTGAAGCAATCAATGTTCCTTTTTCTTGGGTTTTTTTGGATTTCTCGAGCGAGACTTGGCCTTGCACAGCGGACAGATCGGCGCGTTCCTATGTATTTGCTGGTGACAGCTCAAACATGACTTCATTGGAGGCGGTTGTTGTCTGAAATTGAACAGAAATTTAAATAATGCTTAGAATGCAACTACATCACTCCTATCAGTCTGATTTGATGAGCAATTTTCTGTAAGTGTGTATCAAATAGCACCTCATATTGACAATGTCCGACCTGAAGGTAGGTGTTGGCGGTCCCGGGTGTGGTGAAGAGGATAGAGTTGTCGCCCTTCCAGTTTCGGGCTTGCTCGTAACCAGTCGGAGCGGATTCGGTGGCGGCAAAAAGGTTGGAGGCATGGGTGCAGCCAGCGAACCCATCGAAGTCTCGGTAGAAGTTAACGGCCTCGTCCACTCCGAAGAGGACTTGCTGAAGCTGGCCGGCTGCGATTTAGTCGAATTGAAGAGCTGCGACAAACGCCTACAAAAACTGAGGGAGATTATTTCAGTCTACACCTCTAAATTCAATGTTACTCTGGCGAAATGTTCATTCCATCCTCCTCGTGCAATTCGGGTAACCGCTCCAAGCCCAGGCATTCCCTCCGCAGCCTATCAACTTCTGCTTTCAATGGAAGATACTCATCATGCAAGCGAGTAGCATTCGATAGAGATCTGCTTCTGCTCTCCTCAGCATGCTTTATCACACCCTCCATCTACAGAAATAAAGCAATATTAATTAGTAAATAATTGAATAAAAAACTAATTGTATTTATTTCCTACAGCATTGATGTCGGCATGGATTTGCCTTAGTTCCTCAACATGCGACATTTTTTCTTGTAAGAGCATCTCCATTTCTGATTTGTACTCTGATAAGCATTTCTCCTCCTGGTCCTGTCCTTCAATCTCCAAGATTAATTTTGCTTTAAGTTTCTCCAGCTGAATTGTCTTCCCCCTGATGCAAGTACAAAGCATTATTGATTTTTCATGGCAGTCACTGCTCTTTGATGATTGAGAGGCAACCAAAATACATACCTGATTTCTTTTATCGCCTCCAGTTTTGCATATACGTTGCGCTCATGATCAGTCATCTCTTCTTTTTCTATAATTCTCAAAGAAATTGTTTTAAGAATCTTGCCTACAAATATAGCTGAAACACAAATAAACCGCAACTGAAAATAAACATCAACCACGAAAGCGCTACTTTACGTGGAAGCTCCGTACTAACCATATTATATAAAATTGGCAACTTTATGTGCAAAATTCACAATTATCAGTTTTTCTCATCATGGTTAATGTTAAATTATTGATAATGTTTAGGGTGGTCATCGTCACATTTTGTAGAATATATATATTTCGACAGTCCTGAATATTTTGCTTTTATTCATGTATGATAAAAAAGTTTGGTACCTAATTCTCAAATAAATTGATGAGAAAAATCTATTAAATAGTTTTATTTTATTACAGCCTCTGAATGCATTTGCCACAACGCAACCTATATGTTTATAATATTACGGTAAGAGGTGTAGACAACAAAAACTATCATTTTTTTCTAATACCACTATGTTTCCACAATAAAGTTTTTTTTAATATCTGATTTGATTTAATGCAACGATTGTTATCAACACTTTATGTATATTTATTCCTAGCGCGTCTAGTCAAAAGACAGATCTTAAAAACAATTTATATATATATATATATTAATATAGAATGAATATAATATCCAATTTAACATAGAACAAGAGAATAATAATTTTTCATATTACATTTATTTAATAACTGTCCGGACATTAATAATGACTTAACAATATTAATAACGAAATTTACTAACCATAATCTGATAGTACCTTAGTATATCACCTTGGTTTTGTTGAAAATAATTATTCATTGGTAATTATTTTGTGTAATAAGTTATCGCGTTTCTTTTTTCCCACAATATTCTCCTTTGTTAGGTAAAGTAAATACAGTGGGTAAACGACCTTAATCCTTTCCTGATGTTTAGATATATGCAGAATAGGACGTATACCAATTTTTCTTTCAACAAAATGTTTTGAACTCTTTTTGTGCACATTAGTAAAAAAATAAATTTTATTATGGATTTTTACATTGTATTGCATTATTATCAATCAATAATAATCAATAAATGGCAACAACACGTACAAGAAAGATATAAACTCAAAATAATGGAAATACAAAGAAAACAAAAATATAATTATTGCTATTGCTCAAAAGGGATATAAATCATAGGTCTTTCTGTTCTATTTCAATAATAGTATAAAAAAAACTCACGTTTATTCAATTTTTTAAGTTAAATAACATTTCTGGACTTATGAATTAAAAGTTACAGGATTAAAAAAAATATTTTCGACAACTGCTCTATTTTGCCTTTTATTGTAATCATTAATTATTGATTTTTATATCGAATTGTCTCCAGGGGTGACAAGTGATATCTTAATATGAAGTAATGAAAAGAGCGGATGGCACCAGGAAGTGCAGCAAAGTCTTGTCCACCACCAAAGCATGATCTCCATCCGAAGAAGACAATGATTCGCTTCTGGCAGGACTGTGAATGTGCGATCTACTGGGAAATGCTGGAGAAGAACAAGTATGTCGTCAATGAACTCTATTTCTCCAACTTCATCGCGTTAACGAAAGAATACGGCAGTAAAGGGCACGCACCCTGGAAAAAGGGTTCTACCACATTCGACGTACTCATCTCCGGGTATTATGCAAACAAATTATCAACATTTTCGCTTCATAACGAACCTAATTATGGCCGTTATCAAACACAACCAGACACGATAGATTGGCGGCTCACCGGTTCCGCATGAATCTGTCAGAGTCCCCGAACTGTGAGTGTGGAATGGTGCAAATGACAAATCATATATCTTTTGAATATCCAAAAAATCATATTTCCACAGACACCTTTTTGAGAGAATTGATTGTCAACAGAGTACACCTCACAACCACGATAGAAGTATTGCTGAGAATGGAAGATGTCATCATATATAGATTGGTTTTAAATATTATCAAAATAACAGGTTGTGTTGTTTAAATATTTTCATAATTTATCAATTTATTGTATTTTTGTGTAACTATTTGTTATTTTATTTATTATCTATTTATTTTTGACTTACCTTTATTTATATATTTATTGCTACTTGTACTTAATGTATTTAACAATTTACATAGTTATTGATACCTGTCCGAGACTTTCTGCAGTGATTAGAGCCGTTGGGTCCCGGTTCGTGAATAGTTTACTTTTATGTGTGTTTCGTCTATCATTTATGCTGTTTTTTATATTAAGATTTATTTAACTTGTTCATTTATTTTTAAATTTGTCGATATTTTTTAAACGGTTTTTTTATATATATATTCGAATGTTCAAAAAGTCATGTACTAGCTAGCTATATGTGTAGCAGAACACAAGGCTAAGTTGTATACTTTCACTCTATCTAGACTGGAAGATTCAGAACAGAACAAATTATGTGTGACAAACGAGATACCACTATCCAATAAACACATTAATACAAATATATTAGAACACTAGCAGTTTTTACTTTTCTCGCCCTGATTCCAAAATCACAATGCAAATGTGACCTGCAAACAAGAGAATTTTGGTTTTCAGGTAGAAATTAAGAATAATAATTTTCGATATTATTTTTATTTAATTACTGACTGGACATTAATGATGACTTCCGCATTATCCAAACGTTACAATTCTGTTTTTTCTTTAATGTATACTAGCAACTGTTCCGACTACCAAGCAAGTCACATTTTTCACAACAAAAAATTATAATTCGGTGCTAATGATTAGATTTAGAATAAATTTCAGTATATTATTGTTAAGTTTACTTAAGTGAATTTAAACACTAGAAAAGAAAGTCATGTGCCAATCATATCAAATTATATAATTAAAAATTGTTTTTATTGTATGTAGATATTTCAACACAATAATGCTGAAATGGAAATCCCAACGATAAAGCAAATAATTTAATAGAACACAGAAATATATTAAAGTTTTTGCAAAATAATTAGGGCACTAGATTTACATTAAAATTGTCTCGGAAATGAATTTATAGCTAAACAGTATGATTTTTTTAAAGTAAATTGATGATTCACCAAACGATAAATTATATTCATAACTATTTCCATTCTACTCTATAAATGCTCCGAAACCGAAGGTGCGCTTCATAGATTGCCAATAATACATTTCCCAATTGTTTCTTGTCGTATCAGCCTCCGCGGTGGGAACCCCACTTTGAACAACTTTCACTTGCGTGTGATCGTCCTGCAAAAAAACAAACATGGTAATTACATAAAATATTACGTGAACATGTTTATTACTTTTTCGTCAATTGTGATGGTGACAGTTGAGTAATGTCCGACCGGCCATTGTTTGTACCTCCACTGTTGCACGATCTTTTTAGCCGGAACTAATTCATCAAAGATGCCAGTAATGTTACCTCCAAACATTTCAAACTTTCCTCCCTTAAACACTTCCAGTTTCACAAAGCCTCTTGTGAATGCAGTCACCATTTCCACCCGAGTCATGGCATCATAAAACTCCATTGCTTTGCATTGGAATTTGAGATTGATTTTCAATGTGGTTGTATCTATTTTCAATCCAACAGTTTTTTTATTCTCAACCACAGGCTGCATGTCTATTTTCTTGTTGAAACCACTGGTGAGGATCTTAACAGAATCTGGTTTAATTCCATCCTTTTTGGGCAGAATCATACCTTTGGAGAACTCCTGTGTCAAACCAGACAGGTAGTTGGCTACTTTGTCCCTGACAACATCTTTGCCATGTTTATGCATGATATCTTTCAAGACCTGACCATCCTGATCCATTTCTTTCACTGAGATTTGTATCTTAAAACTCTGAGTTTAGTCTATTAGTACTATATCACACTAAAACTTACATCTAGATCAGTGACATCATTCTCCTCTGAGATGTTTGGAATTGTTATGCTACCATCATACTTGACTCCAGAGCCATTTTTCAATACACCAGACCATTTCAATATCAAATTCCACTCGTAGAAGAAAATAAGCTTTCCTTTGCGATTACTAGCAGAAGCTTCTCCTTCTAGCTTGTCCACCTCATTTATAGTAATAGTAGCAGCATCGGATGGCACTGCAACATTCTTGAACAATTCCTTGATCTTTTCTTGTGACCATGGGGTGGCATTCCTCTCAGTCCAGTGCCAATTATTGACGTTCGTGGCATCAGGTCTTTCCTCAACGATCCACCGTGGATCACCCTCACCCCATTTAGCCATTCTGTAAACGAGATAGCAATTCAAAAAATGAGTAAACATGTGCGTTACTAGAGTCTAATGATCGATCCAATGTTGTTAGCTTAACTATCGCATTCGATCAACATACTTGCGTAATTAACTATGGAAAATAGTCCCAGTTTGTGTAATTGCTATTAGGTATTTAAGAACTCCTATTAGATTTGGGTCCAACTTCAATAGAAGCGAAAATTCTAGAAAATGCTCCTAAAATCACACACAGCCTTATGACATTTGACAGCGTTCACCAATGTCAATCCAAATCGATTAGATAATAACAGAGGGCGTTGTAAAGTATTAATGTACTATAAAATGTAATTGAAAAGATAATTAACTGTTCACTGTATTAATAAATATTTTGTAAAACTAAAAATTATTATTTTTTTAACATTACTCTTATTTCTTCTATGCAACCAATTATACAGCCATGTCTAATAAATGTATATGAAGTTTTTCTAGCCATATATTATTTTACATTTATACTGATTGTGGTAAAAAAGAATTGTACTAGAAACAAATATTTCAAAAAATGAAGCAAAATAAGAAATCACAGTATATAGTATAGTATAGAATAGTATAGTATAGTATAGTATAGTATAGTATAGTATAGTATAGTATATAAAAATTTAAAAAATCAGTACTGGAGACAGCGAATACCAGTTCTATTTGAACTGTCGTAGTGGCAATACATGCGAATAGAACAACACAGGATTCTAGTAATCGTTTGAAACGGCCTCGCGATTCTAATAATAGGTTAGGAACAGCATCATTCTTGACTTGAAAATAATTTAATCTTTCGAAATATTCTGATTAATCCGTCTCCGTCTACGAAACAGATGATTTTAGTATAATTTATGTTCGTTAATAGTGATTACAGTTAAACGTATTTCATGTTGGTTGTATTCATTTAAAGTTTGTTATTATTACCATAACTTAATGTTTAATTTTAGACATAGAAATTCCTGGTAAGTGGCAATTGGGTGACGGTCAACTTGCACTTTAAATAGACTTTCGTCCAGTTGACCATCGTCCACTTGGTACGTACCTAAATTGTATTAGTATATTCATTTAGTCACTAGTTTACCAGTTTACCATACACTAAATTTTAGTTAATTAATAGAGTAAGATAGAATAGAACTGAAGCAAGTGGTATATGGAATCAAGATTGAGGAAGAATGAAATAAATTGAGAATTATTTGCTGAAAAAATCATTGAATTTTTAAATTGTTTATTTGATTGTATAATTGATCGTTCACTTTGTTGATCTCATTATATTTTCGGGTTATTCACTTTATTGATTATATTGTAAGATATATAGATAACATAATGATTTAGTTCTTATTTAGTAGTAGGACTGGTAACTGGGAAAAAATGTATTTGACACCAGTTATATCTCTTAAAAAAAGGATTTTTGAAAATTTATAGCTCCTTGCATTATATCACATTTGATCATTCAGTTGATTTGGAGCTGTAAGTGCTCTTTGAATTAATAAACGTGATTTTTTAATGTTAAATAAGCTATTGAATCTTTTGATAAGGCATTTCTGGATTGCATAAAATATTACAAAAAATAATTTAGAACTAAAACATATTTTTTTTACATGCCATTGCGTTTTCTCTCTTGATGAATTGATGAATTTCAATTATTTTGCCATTTGCGATTTCACATTAAATGAAGACAAATGGCTATTTTATAAAAACTATTTAAACTCCTAGTATACCTTAACAATTCAAAGTATGTTTTAAAACAGAAATAGACATTTCACATAATTAATAAAAAGTAAAAGAATTGTTAATAAATCAACATTTGACCACCCTTTATATTCTCCAGTTCGCCGACGATACTCCTTAATTTCACATGCATCCTCTCTTAAAGCTTCTATCCAAAACTTTCAAAACTTCTATCAATATCCTTATCGTGGTACATTAAATGGCGACTAAAAATAAATCCTTCCAAAACAAAACTTTTAGTTCCCTACCATCCTATTTCATCATCCTCTCCCCATATTACCTTTGGTAATCTTCCCATCTACTCGTCGCCCTCTGTAAAATACCTAACTAGATCCAAAACTCAACCTTAACTCCTATTCAATAGAACTCAAATCCAAATTTCATGTGACAAGATCCCGTCTCTTCCGATCCCCAAAATTTCGTAGTTCTGCAATATCCATCAAATGTAAAACATCCATCTATAAATCCATTTCCCGTCCAATCCTCGAATATGGTTTCCCCCTTCTCTCCCAATACCGGAACCATGTTCTGAAAAGTCTCTCTGAACGTTCCTCTCTTCGTATCGTCATCAGAATCTGCCATCCAAACAATCCACTTCATAACCCTCCGAACAACCTCCTCTATTCGAAAACCAAAATTGTTGCAGTCCACTATAGATACCTCTCCCTTTCGACTCCAATTAATACACTCTCTCCAAATTGTGTATCCCTCGAGATCCATCAACTACTTCTAAATACAAGTATCCCATAAAAACCCTATTCCAGTTTGGGGAATCGTAGTCGTATGAGGAGGATGCAGTTCGGGAAGGAAATAATTTGATACCGAAATATAAGAGCGTATATTATCTGAGATCGTACAACGAGAGTCGACACGTGAATTATTATTGTTATAATCTTCATCGGTAGAGGGAACCTTCTGCTTGACGAAAGAGGGCGCCACACCAGTATCAATTATCCCTATAATTATGTCCCTTCATTTCCCAGTGGCTGCTTTTTTGTATAATGATTTTTCTTCTTGTAAATTTAGTTTCTACATTATGCATAATATTCATGGGCGGAAAAACCAATGGTCGATAGCCCTTTGCTAAGCTTTTCTTTTTTATTATTATTATATTTTGTTTTTACTACTGGCCAATAAATTATATTATATTATTCAACATTTGGTTCTAATGATGTTTTTCTTTTTCTTTTAGAATTTTAGAATTTGTGATTCTATATCGTTCATGAATCAATGTCATTTTTGTAGATATTCGAATTCCAATGAAGACATTTTCTAAAAGACTGCACAATTTATATATCTGAGATATTTGAGATAGCTCCGCCTTTTTCTTACCACAAAAACATAAATTTAATTTATGTTTTCTCATGTTGTAAATTTATGCCCGACTTTTTAGTTTTCATCACGAACATAAATTAAATTTATGTTTTCTCATGTTGTAAATTTATGCCCGACTTTTTAGTTTTCATCACGTTTTCTTTCTTTAATTATCTGTATGTCTTCCACTTCCACATTATACCAAATGCCTACTTTTCAAGTTCTTCCGTAGGTCAGATATTTTCAATATTTTGCTCTCCACTCTCCATATTAAAATGTTTGACAAAACAATTCACGAAAAACAAAATTGGATTATAATTTTCGGGATTATGGTTTTCTGGATTTCTGTATAATGGATATCGACACATTTGCATTTTCGGGATTTCGATATAGATCCTTTTAGGTGTTATGTCTTATATGCTGGTTCGTATGATAAATGCTTATAAAATTAGAATGCCCGGCACTGTTTTAAGATAATTATATTATAAGGTGTGTGTAACTTCATCATAAGTTGTATTAACAGTATTAAAGTAAAATAATAGTAAAATGGCATAGAAACTTAGTTTGGTATATAACATTTATTGTAAATATCGACTATTTTTAGGGAAAAAAATGAACAAATTGTGAAATAATGTGCTTCTCTGGGATGTGTTAAGAAGGTAGCAAATAGCTGGACATGTGACTTGTTGAATTGTTTAGACTTTATGCAATCTATATTTGGTTTACGCCGCGAAAACAATGGAGTACTTGTTATTATATTGAGAACATAAATACGAATACACCGACTATACACGACGGTGTGCAGATTTGATATTTCATCGCTTCGAATATGAATGTGTAAATGCTGTGCGAGGAGGTATTTGTGCAAGTTTGGTTCCGTTTTCAGCGTGGGTTTATTTATAGAGGTGAAATGGAATCAAATCGAGTCGCTTTAATAATAAGGGCAGGTAATAATAATGATGGGGGAATAATAGTTTAGCGATTGCATTGTACGAGGAAACGGGCTTTCCTCGAATGTTATCATCCTTTTGTAGCGTCCTGACACGAGGAGGAAACTAAAACTGAATCGGAATCGATGAGAGACCGTGCGAGAGAGAGAGAGAGCGAGAGAGATCGAGCTTTTAACTCACCGACGACTATTACTATACCACCAATACTCCACTCACACTATTTACGCTGTTGGATGAATTGTTGTTGTAGTAGTAGTAGCAGCAGTAGTACGCTCGGATATTATTTAGCGTTTCTGAAAAACGTCTGAGATCTGAACAAATCTGAAAAGCCGCAACCGTCGCTTCTGCCGAGACTTTTGTCATTATTTCCACGCGGAATAATATCAGCATTCATATGCTAGGTAGTAGTAGTAGGCAGCTTATTAACGCCTATACATTTCGCGAGATATAATGAAAGGCAGTCGCATTCTCTTATTTTGCATGCTCGCCGCGTGCCAGCTTTATCGCGCGGATTGCTTTGGAAATGCAATATTTGAAATTTCACCTATGACGGCGACAAAATTACAGGTTTAGTTTTGCTGCTATTTATTTTGCGCCGCATTGTTCTGCACTGTAATTTCGTGATTAAATCATAGAGAAAAAACAATAATTAGATTCTTGGAGGTAAGTCCATATTATCAAAGTTCTGTGAAAGATAATAAAGTTTGTTCAACGTATGAGTATATTTTGATTGCAGTATAAATTTAAATTTTCTTTAAAAATTGACTTTTTATTCATTTTTTAGATAGTAGTATATGTATTCAAGAATACGAGATACGTTCTGATGAATATTTGTTGCTTTAGTATATTTGGTGTTCATTTCAAATGCGTATGAAATTATTGTCGGGATTTCTTATAATTTACCTTTACCACATTTACAAATGTGTTATTTTTCTAATTTACAAGTTATTCATAATAGAAAAAAAACCTTTGAAGTGTACATTAATAAATTGACAAACATAAAATATATTCAATAATTATACGAAAGTTGGTATGATTCAAGTTATTGCTACGTTAGTGTTTGGACAATTCCATTCAACATTCACAGAGTTCCAGTTTATCACTTTTTATGGTAGTATATTTATAAATAAGTGAACTGATCAAAAACATATGTTAGAATTAACAAATCCCTTTTCAATAAATACATATATTACACTTTGAATACCTTTCCATATAGGTATTTTGGATAAATACGCCCATTCAAATATTTCTAATTCTTCATGCAACGAAGTTCATTAATTCAAAGATTGCTTAGTTGTAACTGTATTTTTATTATTCGCATACTGTAAGAATCCGAAAATAGTGCTTGCCGGAAAATTCACCGTGAGATCATTGATATATCCGAAAACCTAATTTTCTCAATATAAAGTAAACACGGTACATAAATTCGGTTCCGATGAAAATACCGATAATCCTGACAGAATCGAAATTCAAAAACCTATATTCCCGACAGTATAAAATCGCGAAAACAATTTCTCTGCATAAAACAAAACAATGTACAGCTGATGATTGTGATGAATGCATCAAATCCTTGTTAGCTATGTTCGGGTTATCACCTCCTCAATTTAATTTGCCTTTTATTTCTAACATAATTTCAGATAGTGCACAATGTTTTCTATTGGATTGTGATGAATGCCTCAATATCTTCTCAGCTATCATGCATTACTTACAGCAATGAATATTGTTTCGACAAAGTTTTCATGCTCATATAAGTTATATCCATGTTCATCTCTCAACTCATCTAACAATATTTTAGCCCTTTGAATATGCATCTCAATATTCTCATAACTTAGCTCAAACCTTTACTCAAACATATTTGAAAATTTATTCAATGATATAAACTTGGCTAGAAGACTAAGGCTGTTCCTAAATCTTCCATACTGCTCTTTGGAGGAATTACTTACCTACACACATACAGCTATTTTGTGTATTTCTAAACTCTCTTATTTACTCTCTCTTTCTTTTTACGTAAGTCCTCAACTGTCATGATTTAGTTTTCTTAAGCCAACTTAAACCCAAAATCCGCTGAAATGTTTAGTATTTTAATTCTGTCGAGATTACGAGTTTTGGGAGTTCGTTACTGCCGGGATTACGGTTCACGTTATTTTGATACTGCCGGGATTATTTTTTTCGGGATTTCAATACTTTTGAAATTATGGTTTTGGGGATTTTGAAATAGACCCATACAGATATACTACTCAAATATTATATTATATCTTGAACAATTTAAAATGTAGGAGTGTGAAATATACATGTGCTTTCCGTGTCAATAATAATTGTTTACTACTGCTGAGAAAGCATATTATATCCATGTTGAACTTAGGTACATATGTAAATGTACTTTATGGTTTATAATTTTTAAAGTTACTTTTTGTTTTGATGGACGCGTATGCTTTTGTCATTTTGATCAGAGCAATTAGCTAGGCCGTCGCACATTTGGGCAGAAACCCCAAACGCGCTGAAAACTTGTCGCTTCACGTACACTCTGCACATTATATAAGCCTTGATTGTTAAATTGCAATCTAAATATTAAAAAATGAACACAGATTATAATTTTCTATCTCATTCACTTTTTTTTAAATTGTGCACTCATTACTTTAACATATGTGATTATTGGGGGCAAATCGTATCCTAATGGTTAAGAGTCTCACAGAAATTAGATGCGAAAGGTGCTGGTTTAAAGCCTATACCGAGACAAAAAAGGTTTCTTATAATTTACTAAATAATTAGGTTCAATTATTACAATGTTTAGTAGAGTGTAGAGTAAAATAAAAGTTAATAGAAAAATTGTTAACTCAAACGAAAATTTTCGTTTTTTGCAGATATTTATTAATTGATGTTTTGAACTCGTAACGCTATTTAGTTTTTATTGAAATAATAAAAATAATAATTTTATATTTGAAATCAAGGCTTAAAAACTGATGTTTTAGTTGCAAAAAACCGATTTTAGAATTATAAAAAATTCTTAAAAAAAACCGGTTTTCTAAAACCTGGTTTTGAAATCCGACAAACTCTATATACAACATTTTTGGTACGATTCATGAAACGTCTTACATCTAACAATATACATTGTTCTCTTTAAGGAATGTAATTTATTGCTGTCTAAAGAATTTTTCGTCTTTGGTAACTTATGTTAATATTAGGTTATCCACTCTGCCTATTTAATTGTAATATCGGTCTTCAAATTATTTTCAATTGTTTCAACTTGATGTTGTTTTATCAAGTTGTTCCATTTCATAACTTAAATATTATTCGAGTTTCAATTAGTACATTCCTATTTTTCCCTAATTAGTTGGATCCATTTGTTTTATATTCTGAAGAAACATCTTAAGATATATTTTTAGTCAACATTAAAACTAATGTTTGTGAATTATAGTATTTTGAATATGTCTAAGTATCTAGAACTTAGGACTTATATAGAGGAAAAAAAATCAATTATATTATTTGATTTCTGCTAAAATTTATATATAAAATATATAGTCATACAATAAGTAGTATTTTATTGAAAGATCTGATATTTTTGAAAATAGATTATTTTTTGTAACCAGATGTTTAAAAATATTTAATTTAAGTTCAAAAAAATAAATCTAATTGATCAATATTATTCAATTACACCCATACCTCGCTTTACGGCCTCGATACGATCTACGAAACTTGGCCGCAAAGCGAAAAGCCGTATAAGGAATCAATTATTCTAATATAAGTTCATACAAATTCAATGGGATCGGTTCTAAATTTGTTAAATATGTAACATGGTTTATCATTCAAAATGCATTTTATCTTTTTGTTTCATTTAAATAAAAAATACATACATAACAAGTTTATACATTTGTACATAAAATAATAACAAATTTTTTGATGATAGCTCTTTGGATACAACAGGCTCTGTCTCTTCATCAAATGCCGGTTCTTCTTGCAACTGAATAAGTTCCTCATATGAAAGGGGTTCCCTATCAGCTTCAAGCAGATCAAGTACATCACGTTCGTTCAAATCTTCAAAACCGAGATCATGTGCAAGATCCAAAAGGTTTCAGGAAGGAAATTAACTTCTGCATCAGTACTTTGTAGACATTCTGGCCATATTTTTTTCCAAACATGGTTCATTGTTGTTAATTTTAATTTCTTGGCAACATGTACACTTCTAGAAAAAGTTTCTTTTGCCGTTATAGCGAAACATTTTAGGCAGTATATCGAAAACGTTCCACAATTAAAGAGGGCTGTTATAGCGAAATGCCGTATAAAAAGCGGTCCTATAGCGAGGTAAAATCACCTATCAAAATTGCAGTTCAACTATAGATTCAAGTGTGTTAAAAAAATTGGAAACACTTATTTAATCCAAAGGTATTTTTTAAATGTGTTTGTTGTTTACTATGCAAAAATATTAGTTTTAGAAGTAATACTAACCATTTACATTACATTATCTGAATGACTTAATGAAAAATAGTTTAGATTAGAATATTGAAACACAAAACATTTAAAATAATAATATCTAACATTAATTTACTTCTGCCTTTGTATGTTTTATTTGAATATTCTCTGACAATACTAATATTTGATATGAATGGATTATATTATGAATTGATATAATTATACTATTGTTATCCAATACAAATCAAGATTTTTATTCTTTTTGGTTAAATTATATTTGAATTTAAATTTGATCAGTTGATGCTTCAATATCAGTATTTCTTACAAAATAATGTTATTAATATTGTTTGTAATCGTAACTATGGAATTACAATAAATTTGCATATTTTTTTTATCAGTGTCAAAATAATACAGAAAGTTTTACAAATTACTACTACTACAATTAATAATTGACCAAATAGTGCAATGAAAGGAAAAATTGACTACAATGTTGGGCAGTGATTCCCAAACATCTATAATTTACAAAAGACGGTATTCAATCTATACAAAAAAAACATATGGTTTAATAACAATCAAAATATATTTATTTATTCCTTGTATATGTTTAGACGACAGATGATCATATTTTATTATTTTATTGATTTAATGATGCTGAAAAAGTAACTTCACATAGATATAAAGTTGGAAAAGGCAAGATGTATTTAAGGAATTTCACTGTTAAAAAACTGGATACACATGTTGCAGTTGCAACCAGAATGATGTTAAAGTGATGATTCCAACTGATTCTAACAATTGCTCTTCTTCAGTATGCGATAAACATTCTAGAATTAATGTTAAATCAATTCTGAACGGATATCTTATCATTGAGAATCCAAATTTAAGATATGTTTTATCGTACTTGCGAGTTTTACTTACTTTTTTCTATGAACAGGTCTGATTTAAAGGTAGTTTACATCACTATTCTCTTTGTTGATTGTTATTATAATCAATGCTTTCTTTTGGTTCAAAAGTTGCAGATTTCAACCAGCAATTAATAATTTTGAATGAAAAAACATAAACTATAAAATATATCAAAGAAAAATTCCACATTTTGGGAAACTGATATAGGGTATTATTTCACAAATGAATAAGAGATTCGATGAAATTAATCAAAATATATTACACCTATTTACATCATGTTTGGTCATGTTCTAAACTAATAACGAATCTTGTACGTTCTCCTGGGAGTGTTCCTGAGCGCCACTTTTCTTATCTACGAGAGCCTACATTCCCTCTCCACTTTATTTAAGAGTCCACGTTTCTCAAGATGCAGAGCTTAAGGAGTCACGAGCAAAATCATCTATTCTTTGCTATTCTCAAACCTGCTCTACTCCGAAAAGTACCAAAATCTTGCACCTCTCTAAAAATAAAAGGGATCTTCCTCAATATACACTAGCTTCTAAATTTGTTGCTAATCAATGCAAGAAATGTGTAATATTAAGCTATATTTTTTTATATTTTGTATATTTATTTCTTCAGCGCAACTACGAAACAGATAAGTGATAACATAAAATAAATACTTAAAACATTATCTAATACACGATAGGTAAGTTATATTTTCCTATTCAACCAATAATTCCAAAAGAAATTGCTATATTCGGCTAAAACCGAAAAAGACCACTGGATACGATCTAATTAGAGGCAAAATACTAAAAGAACTTCCAAAGAAAGGGAACCTGTTGCTAAAATCATCTTCATTGCAATTTTTAAGAACTGAATACTTCACCTCTCAATGTAAAATTAAACAAATTATCTTAATATCCAAGCCAGAAAAGGCTCCAGAAGATATCAAATAATATAGACACATAAGTCTACTTTCTATTATATCAAAAGTAATTGTAAGTTATTTATGAATAAATAAAGTGATATATTATATAGCTTATACGTTTTGTTAATGCAGAAAATTCGTCAGTTGCTTTTGATGGTTGATCGCTAATATTGTGGAAACTCTGAAGGTTACAAAATACAATATAAAGACCAATAATTAATGGCCCTTTATAACAGTTAATTTTTATTATAATACATACAGTTGTTATACATTGTTTGCAATTACATTTTAAATAAATGTTCCAATTCCGATAGTAAATAAATCAATATCTACTTTGATGAACATCAAACTTAAATTATGAAAAAATACATGTTTAAAGTATTAATTTAATATTGATGGAATTGAATTAAAGGAAATTAATTGAAGACAACTCAACTATTTTAATAAAAAAACTTGAATCAATAGACCACTGATGAATCCGAATGAAGTAAAAATAGTTAAAATCCTGGTACAAGGAAGACTATCCAGTATAACGTTATTTTCGGGTCTAGTTCGAATTCCCGAAACTCACTTTCCCGACGCGCAAATTCCCGACATCCGTTATCCCGACGGTATTGAATTCCCGACATTCGATATCTTGACAGTATCGAATTCCCGACATCCATTATCCCGACATTCGTTATCGAAAACATTTTATTAGATTTTGGATGTTGTGCAACGATGTTGGAAAATGATTGACGGGAATTCGAATGTCGGATGAAGATATGAAGATTTGAATTAAAGTGAATTTATACATAAATTTGCTGAAATAAATTCAATTGACTGTTTTCTTTTATATAACTTGTTATATGTAAATAAAGTGTTAGTATGTAGAAATGAATATTTTTGGTACATGCTACTGAAAGTTTTATTTTTAAGTTTTTATTTATTAGGGGTGCATTACCATATTTGTGACCGGGGCTTCAAAATCTTAAGAACGACGATGAGGTTCGTAATGCATTAAGCGTCAGTAGCTTTAATGTTAATTTCTGAATTATTAATGTATTTTCGATATGGTATTATAGCTACAAAACGCATTTGTTATTTATAATGGATGGAGTTTGCAAGTAGCAGTCGCATTGGTGTGCGCTGGTTCCGAGTAACCTTTCAAAAGGTAAACGATTCAAAGTGTACGTAAGTTTGATGATCTTTTTCACTGTGGATGAAAATAATAATGACGGTTGGGTGTATACGTGGGAGTGAGGGAGCGAGAGATAAAGTATTGTCGGGGTGTAACACGGGATACGAGGGGTGGATTGGTGGCTCGAAGGAAGAGAGAGCTGAGCCGAGGTCTGAGCGTGGCGTGTAAAATCAATGAGGACCATGCGCGTGTCCTCCAGGGCCCGGTGCTCCGCCGGCCCTTGCCGAGCGTGGTGGGAGGAATGTCGGTGCCATCGGCGCCAACCCGGACAGTCCACGCCTTTGGTGCCACCGGAGGACCTCAGTGCACCCACACATTTTCACATACAACAAACATCATACAACAACATACTCTCTCGCCACGCTCGTATACTACAGAAGAACACCTTACTCACTACTTCTATCCTCACTAGAATTTATAACAAAACGGCAACTACGAAACATCGGCAAACACATTCAATTTATACTCAGATGCTGAAGAAGCTCTCGTTCATTCAGCATAAATATCGCATACGCACCAGAATATTCGACATGCAGCGCTAATACCATATACTCGCGAAAAGTTGCACTTCCACCATTAAAACACAAGAAGCAGGTACGACAAGACAGTCAAATGATATAATTCGAGAAGCGAAACACGCGGCAAAGGTGGAGGTGGTAGTTAGTACTCATTGCAATTTAAAATTTAATGAATTTGATAACGTTGATGTCTTGGACCGAAACTGCGAGTGTTTCTAAACTATGTGCGTTCGGACGATGAGGATGAGGCATTCCTGTTATTATGGCATGCCACCAGGATGTAGCGCATAAGGTGAGTGAGTCCACTCCAGTCTTGGATACCCCATCGTGTGTAATTGTTTAGAAGCTAGGCAGTAGTTTGTGTTGAGGTTGCGAGTGTGTGTCTGTACGAACGAACGAATTTGTTGTTTGGCCGCCCCCGCAGAGACGAGGGGTCCGCTGCATCGATTACTAGCACCGCCACCGCCGTTGCCGCCGCCGGCCACCAGCCCCAACGCACACGCACGCTCTTCTCATCTCGTCTCAAGCATCCCTGAAACAATTCCCAGAATGTTTACAAGCGAGCCGACTGGAAAAAAAAATAGAAGGGAACAATCCAAACTAATTCCATTTCCGAGCTCGTTTTCCGGCTCCACTCATTTCCTAATCGAATATCCCGCCGCTCTTTTCATTGCTCGGAAATTCGTCTCATTCGATCAGCGATCTCGAAACTACCTTACTTTCACACCTAGATTCGTACTTTATAAAACGTTTCTTAATAATATTCTAGTTCAACATTAGACAATTTACTATTAATTGTCATAATATTGTTTACATTCCACTGCTCCTATTGTTTATTACTCGTATCAAGCAATTAATAAAAAAAGCTTTTCACAGCTTTCTTGTATATGGATCTCATTCATTCTTATTTAAAATAATATATTAGAAATGATAATTTAGTAATTATAGTCCTGAGTCACAAATAATAAAAACAAAATATATTCAATACAATAATAATATTGAGATAAAATACACCTGTTACAATGGGCTATTGACCTCAATCCTTCCGCCTTAATAAATTAATTTATTATTATAAAGTTTCTATCGAAATTCGCAGTTTCTTTGACGGTAAATAAATTAAATGACATTATTCAGAAAGGTTACATAATAAAACAATAGCATTATATTTTCTTATTCTTTTAAATATTTATTTATATCTATTGTATTAAATTTGTATTTT
This sequence comes from Nicrophorus orbicollis, assembly GCA_018845635.1. Lineage (NCBI taxonomy): Eukaryota > Metazoa > Arthropoda > Insecta > Coleoptera > Silphidae > Nicrophorus > Nicrophorus orbicollis. Next base: position 632,927 of record JAFMTC010000858.1, on the reverse strand, counting down.
ATTATAATTTTTGTTCTAACAAATTATTGAAACTATAAAATGAATAATAAATGATTGTTATGAACACCACCTGTTATAATTTACTTGCAAAATATGAAATAGACAAAGACTCGTAAGAATGAAGAAAAATAACGAAAACCATAAACTTATTGTTAATTATTTAATATATTTATTAACCAAACATTGGGCTAAAGGGCTTTTGACTTATTTAGGATATGTTGTCTATTTAATTAATCTGCAAGAAAACTTTCCTTCCGTTTCAGAATTTTTCATTGTGTTTTCTTTAATATTCACATTATATTTTTCTTTTTAAAGAATAAACTATTTTTAAAACAAAAAAAGTTCCAAAATTTCTAAATGGTGAAAATATTAGAAACCAAGTTAAAATTTTTGAATGAATTTGTCTTGAAACTAAATAATTTGCAGAACGATATTTTTTTTAAATTTGATAAATAAAATGAGAAATCTTAATAAATTATTACTTTTAAATTAGCATATAAACATAAATTACCTATTTTATGATGATTGAAAATAAATTAATCGTTATTCTATTCTTTTACATGTATTTTCCAATGAATTACAGCTGTCCCCTCACAGTACGGTTTGAAAATTTCGAAATAAACTAAATTTTAATTATTTTAAAATTTTCTTATTTTTTAAATAATATGAAACGTGACTAAACTGATTTCAAATAGTCCGGGACATTGGTGGAACACGTACTATGCGCTAATATAATACTACTTCTGTATCAATTTATATTTCATTGCATATTTCTTATTTATTAATTTTGATTGCGTTTTTCCTTATTGATCTTCAATAACATGAAGATTATTTCAAGTAGAAGTTACCAAACGTTTGCAGGATCAACACAAAATAATATTAACAGATGTTTTTCAGTTGTACAACAACATTAAAGTTTCTATTTTTTTCATCGAAATAACATATTTTTAAATCTAAAATTTGTTTTAAAATATGTAATGTAAGAATGTCGATTTTTAATATGCATACATTTGTACATGAAAGAGGCTTCTTTCCATTGAAATAAAAATATATAAAAAAACAATTCTTTTGCGAATAGTTAAAATACCTTTTCTCTTTGATAATGTAACGCGTCCCAAGAATTTAGTAAAGCACTTTTTTATGCTTTCGTCTATTCCAAGCTCCAGTAAATCTTCGTGCCTGCAGCGCTAGCTCATTGCCTCGTAAAATGAGCAAGATAAAAATTTCAAGGAATATTTGTGCAGAAAAATAACTTGTAGCATTACAATGATTACGCAAAATCAGCAAATGTTTAGATTACAGCAATAGAATTTTCTTTTCTCTGAATTAATTCATTTTCTTATAGTTTATTTTTTGTAATTGTTATTGCAAAAAATGTTATTATACATTATGATCATCAAAAATTGCATAATATTATTTACGTTGAATTTAGTTATAGGCTGTGTAAAACTGGGGCAATTATGATAAGAATCGAAATTGGAGCAACTTAAATAATATAATAAATGGTACTGGATTGTTCTGAAAGTATTCACGTTTTTTTCCAAAAATATCCAAATCTATTCTAGCATTTATTTATGTAAAACATGTATTTTTTGATGATCTATAAAAATGCATAAGTTTCATTTTTGGTATATTGTTATGACAATTGAAAGCAAGAAACAAGTAGTTAAGTTAAAAACATTTTCATATTAAGGAAAGTTAGTTAAATTTATCCAGAAAAATCCTGTTGAAGGAAGAAAAAAGTAGTTAAGTTAAGACAATGCTTATTTTCTTATTAAGGATATTTATGTCTATTGAATCTGATAACAAATAAAGGTAGTTGAATTAAACCAAAAACATCCTGTTGAAGCAAGAAATAAGTAGTTAAGTTAAAAATATTTCCTTATTAAGGATATTTATGTCTATTGAATCTGATAACAAATAAAAGTAAATGAATTAAACAAAAAAAAATCCGTTGAAGCAGGAAAAAGTAGTTAATAAAACATATTAGGGATATTAAGGTCTATTGAATCTGATAACAAATAAAAGTAATTGAATTAAACCAGAAAAATCCTGTTGAAGCAACAAAAAATAGTTAAATTAAGTCACTTAAATCTGATAACAAAGTTGAATTGAAGCAGACAGTATTCACATGTTTAAAATAATAATGATTATGTAAAATGTTATACACATTTGAAAATGAGCGGTGGTCAGTGCGAGATTTACATGTGTTTTGGTTATTGGCAGTGCAAAAAAAAAGAAGTGCAGCAAATTATAATTAGAATCGAAGTTAGAGCAAATAAAGCACTAAATGGAACTCAATTAGAGTTTCATTTAGCCGCCCCGAATTGAAACCGTAGCAATGTTGATTCGCGTATAAATGCGAATGTACGTGGAAGTGTTTTAAATTTCGTAATCGATAGACCACACGATTATTTCGCATGCACGCGAAACGCTCCAAATTGTGATTGAACATTTATTGAAATACATGGATTATATTATATAATTCTCCCAATTATCAATAAATTATTGATAAACTTTTGCATCAACACAATATTTTAATACGTTTTTAACTAATTTTCTCCTATTTCCTTTGGATTTGCACTAGAAATTAAATTTAAACTTTTCTTTGTAATTATTTCATGTTTCAATCGATTAGAAACACATTAACTGTGTGTAAATGGGTTAAAATTATTTAAATATTTCTAAACAAGTTACGTCTGCTCTATATGGAAACGTGTTTGAATGTTTAATGATGCCATGTTATATAGTGCTCCTCCTTCCTTAAGTTGTGTGTCTAAATTGTTTTAATACCTAGCGACGTGCCTTCAACATCGTTTGTTTCCCCTTTGCAGCTTCTACCTTAAACCCTTCGAAACCTAAATTTTAATATGTCTTGGTTGGTTTGCAAACCCACTACTTCCGCTTGAACTTATCCTTATGGGAGCCATTTGCACGCTTGTTCGATCTCATTTAGACATTGAAAGAGATTATACGTACATATTAATACATCCCAAAGTATATATATATATATTATAGATTACATAGCAGTTATAATAATATTTGAAAATCTCTCAAGTTACAATGTTTCGTTGATCATAAAGTGCGATCGGTTAAAGGTGATCAATCTTGAGCTCGATTGCTTGCACTAAAACGCTTGACCCACTTACGCCGTTTCCGTTGAAAGCGTTCCCGTGTACAAGATATAATAAAATATAAAAAAAAGTACACAGCGAACGAGAGAAATACAGTGTGAACGAGAGAAATAATGTACAAGAAGGACGTGATTTTTAGGTGCAGTCTAACTGATACGAAACACGGTGTAATATCAGCGGAGAACACGTTGTAATTCTGGCCCGGGAATCGGGAATATAACAACTTTTGTGTGAAACGAAAAAAAAAACGGAATGCAGAGAGCAAAAATTGAATGAAATAAGTCAAATATTTGTAGACGGGTTTCAATATAACTCCTATTACAAACAAGTATCACTGAATTAAAAAAATATAGCTTGAAATCACTACGTTATCATTTATATTCTTCCAAATAATTCATAATTTTGAAAAAGTAACATATCTAGTACCTAATCTGGTTTATAATTGCACAACTAAAATGAAAATTCTTTCTAACATTGTAAAATATAATAGTCTTTTAAATTCTGTATAATATTTGTCACCTAACAGAATATGAAATAACATTATTACATTCCAGATGAATGTAATACACTTTATTAAACAATAGATTATAAATAACATAAATACACACTTTAATTATTTAGCATTTAGTTTAAACTTTAGTTTAGTTCAAATTATTAATTTGAATATAATTATTAAATCATGTTTTACTTAAAATATATGTGATTTAGAATAAATCATATAATTTATCAGAATTTTTTTAATATTTTTATAAGAAAAAAGATTTTGTTGTTCTATTTTCATTTTCGTATTAAAAATTGCAAAATAATGTTTTGCCTAGGTCAGAAAGTCGTATAGTCTATAGGCCTTTGCAGTAATAGCAATAATTATGTTTTATTTTCATTGTATTTCCAGTTTATATTTCTCTTGTGGCAGTTGTTGCAAAAAATATTATTATTTTTAGACAAAAAAAACTATTTAAGCAAGAGAAAGGTTAAGTTTAGATGCTCCAACAATTGCGACAATTTCATTACAAAATATGCACCTCATTCTGGAAGGTTGTTGAAGTCGAGGAAGACAACATATGGATATTGGTTAAAACAAAACAATGAAATTATTACGAAATTGAATAGGTCAAATTTGATTGTTCATGTCAATACATAACGAAATTACTTTTAGAACAATATTATTCAAAATATTAAAAATAAGGTAAAATGAAAATCATATGGCAGAAAGACCAATGTCGGTAGCAATTTGGCCAGCCTATAGTTATTGTTATTTTCTTTTAAAATTATTTAGAATTATGTATTTTTGATTTATTTATGTTTATTTTGAATTATGAATTTTGATTTAATATAGTATTAAATCTTTGGATCAACGGAAAATTTTAATATGTAGTTTGTTGAAATATTTTTTCTCCTCCAACAAATTAACATACATTTCAGTGAAAAAAAAAACAATACGAACATATTAATCGAAAATATAACTAGTACATTCTTAAGAAATATATCATTATATAAAATTTAATCAAAAAATATCAACTATATAAAGTAAATAACAAAAATATATAAAACAAAAGATGATGAAGTGATGATAGATGACAAAATATAAACTGAAGGAAAGATATATTGTATTTAAACTTAAATTATCATAAAGTAGTAACAATAAATCATACAATAAATGATCTAGTATTTAATGTTAGAATCAATAGTGAATTTCAAATAAATAATTTATTAAATATTTGTTCTCCTCTAATAAATATTTATAGTAAAATATATTTCAGTTAAAAACATACACTACTTACTTATTAGTCTACAAATTTAATTAATACATTTAAAAAATATAAATTACACAAAATAATAAACAAAAATACATAAAATAAAAGTTCATATAGTAATGAAAGGAGAATAAATATAAAGTTAAATAAAAATATAAACATTACTGAACGTTTTCATGTTCTATGTTCAATTATAATTGTTATTTTATATAAATTATCATAAAGTAATAGGAATAAGTCAGAAATATTATAATATTTGTAGTTAGAATCAACAATGAATTTTAAATATGTAATTCATTCAATATTTTTTCTCCTTTAACAAATTTTTATATTAATATACTACTTATCAGTAAAAGTTTACACTACCTACTTAATGGTCTGCAAATTTAAATAGTTCATTTTAAAAAATATTAAATAAAAGCATCAAATATAAACTATATAAAGTAATGAGCAAAAATACAAAATAAATAGACAAAATGTAAACTTAAATAAGAATATTAACACTTTCTTATTATATGTTTAATTAAGATATGTTATTTAAAATAAATTATTATAAAATGAACTTTACTAATTATTGTTAGAATCAAAAGTGCATTCTGAATATTTTTTCTCTTCTAATAAATATACACTACATATTTATTGGTCTCCAAATTTAAATAATATATAGTTAAAATATATTAATATAAAACACAGATTATATAAAATAATGAACAAAAATACATAATGTCGTTGAACATCAATAAGATTGTTATACAAAATGCACAATCAGAATGTTTTCTGGACGTGTTCGCATTCGCATTTTGCAATAGCAACGATCCGGAGAGACCGGAAACTTTCCTCCAGGCAGCGGAAATGAATTAGACTGAATGAAGTTTTCTGTACGATGCCGTACAGCAGCTGCGTTTGTGGTTTTCTTGGGCGGTTCGGATCGATGCTGGGTCACAACAACAATTTGATTCGTTAAGGAAGTGCCCGAGCGACCCACGTCCACCGGCCGACGTACATACATTATCGAGTCATCCATCTGTAAACTTGATTCCAGTTGTTGTAATGGCCCCGGCGATTACCGACGCTGCCGCTTCAATTTAGCAATTAAGGACGGAGAATCCAAGATCCTCTCGATGCAAACTCAACTAGTGGATGAATGAATTAAGATCAATAGACCGGCTCGAGTGCACTCCGCGAATTTCGAATCGAACGATGCACACTTGCGTCATTAATAATCAATTAAAATACTAAACGTTAATTAAAATTTCCAATAGGTTTTCTTTTAATTTAGAGATTTTGAAATAGAAGTCTCTATCTAGTCCCAATTGTATCATTCAATAAATATGTTTAATAATAATATTAGAAATAAAACTACTTTTGCATCTATACTCCACATTGTGATCTGCTGGTTCGGTGGATGTGAAAAACTAAATCGACGATAAGACCCGGCGCATCCACCAGGGTCCGTACATGTTTTCAATTAAAATTGCCTTTTGTTGTTGTGATGTCTATTTTGCTTTTTTTCTCTCTCTCTCTCGTTCATTCTTCTCATGTGTTATCGTGCGTATAGTATCGTGTGTTTCATTTCCACCGGCTGGATGAGCGCAAAAATGAAAGGAGAATCAATGTGCGTGCGTGAGGGTATTTTTGCGTGACACGCGCACATCCCTTCAGAGTTCGATGAGTTGAATCGATCGAAGGAGACTAAAATTATTTCATGTAGGCTCTAGCTCCCCCATTTAGGGTACAATCACGCTCATTTCCCCCACACACGTTCAGGCACACTTTGTTATTCTCATTATCCACATTTTATAAATATGCATGGAGGTAATATTACAACAGTGGCTTGCTTATAATAAATGCATTATGAATAATGCATATTTAAAGCGTACTTATTATGTATAGCAACTACAAACTACAATTATTTAGTTCAATATTTCAATTTCTATTAAAATTTGTTTATAAATAAATTTAAACGGATTTTCATTATAATTAATTTTAATTAATTCATTCATTACAATTAATTTTAATTAATGTTAACAGTTTATACATAACTATATATATAATATTATTTCCACATTTTCTCTGATAACGAAGTAAATAAAAATCACCTGTTAAAAACGGTTATTAACTGTAGTTAAGTTAGATATACTAAGAATGCACCTTCATATTAAATATTGACTAACTTATTGGAAGTACTTGTATTTAGGACTTATTTAAAATTAATGTTAAAAATTGGAATGTGAGAATCTCTCTCGAGTCTTGGGTTGGTTGTCACATAGTCATAGAATAACTATTGAAAGTTTATATACATTACAAATATAAGTTGTGCTTTGGGTCATGAATACATTGTTTATGGGCACATTAATTTTACATTCAAGGTACTGCATCTAATTTTTATATATCTACAGGGTGAACATTAAGTTGCAAAGGGGTTTTAGTTAACTATTGTATCATTAAATCTATTTTTTTATTCCTTTAAAAAAGAACACACCTGGGAGATTATTTTACATTATCAATGAAAGATAATATCTTCTAAATGTATTCCGTTTTTGACTTCAAACTGATAAGCTCTTTCGATGGCATGATTCGTAACAGCTCTTAGTGTTGTCTGTGGCTCTAGTGCCATATTGTATCCTTGTATGTTTTCCTTTATTGTGCAATTATATTTTCCATTGTAAATTTTCAAAACTACTTCGCAGGATTTCTGAAATAAAAGAAAAGAAAATGAAGAAAAATGTTACCAAAAGTTCAAACCGCGTCGTGACTAATACAGGATATGGTTCGAAAATTTATTTGGAATTTAATTGTTATTTGGCTTATAGAAATGTGATCTAGTTCTATGTACTGACTTATAATCTCACATATCTTTTACAAAACGAGAAATAAATATTGTGACAACCAGCCCCGGTACAATTATCACGTAGACGGGAAACTCAACAGTATCCATCTATAAAAATTATCTTATAGTAATTTAATATAATAATAATTAATTAAATCTATGTGGTAAGTCTAGAATATTGCACATTTTAAGTCTGTATGTGTGTATTTGATTTAGTAGAAGATTTTCAGCTAGTTTATTGCTGTAATTCCCAATTTTTTGCAAATCTTTGACCACCTTAGTGAAGCAAGCTCCTGTGATTTCTTTTCGAGAAAGTAGGTGAAAATCCTGTTTGTCAATTGCATTGCGTTCATTCTTCTTATATGGAACTAAAAGGTAACTCTCCGTTTCCTCAGGATGTCAGTTATTGTTTCCACATAGGCGTAAAGTTCGTGGTTGTTCCGTCTAATATATTCCCCATTATCTGTTACTAGGTCCAAGATTTTTCTTAGAATTACAAGGCCTCTGGATGGATGACTGTGTATTGTCTAAACTTGTCATTTGTATATATGGATTTATTGTTGTAAGTTCCCTTTATTAGATTATATGTCATTGCCATTTTCCTGATTCGTGACTTGAGAGTTGCCTTCTTGGAGAGATTGGGATGTTGGTATTAGTAGTTTGGAGAATCGTATTCGGATGAGGAGGATGTAGTTCGGAAGGAAATTAATAACTTGAATCGAAAATATTAAGAGCGTATATTCTAAGATCGTACAACCAGAGTGGACACGTGAATACTGATCGTTCTTATTTTCATCGGTAGAGGGAACCTTCTGCCTGACGGAAGAGGGCGCCACAGTAGTATTCTTTTCAATTATTTCTTCATTTTACATTGAATGTAATTCTAACATGCCCATGGTCTATAGAAATCATCTATTTGTTGTAACGTAATGTACAATAATTGTCGGTTGCAAACACTATACATGAAACTGTTTATCCGTACTTTGCGGGGTCTTTCTAGAAAAAATCATATTTTATAAGTTTTTTATTTGAATTATCTTGATGTATATCGATGAAGTTTTTGTGAGCATTTATTGAATTCTATCTTAAAATTTTAGTTTCTATATCGTGAACCGCATTCAAACATAATATAATAATTCCATTTTATGCGCGTTACTTTGAACTTCATTGTTTCCATTTATATAATAGTCTTCCTAATAAATTTGATTAATTTCTTTTTCACCTATTAACCTCTTGTATCAGTATTTCAGCATTTATGTCGTGTGATAATTAAAGTTGCAATTTTTCATTATATAATATGACTTCTAAATGCTCTCACATTAAACTTGATCTAAATTGATTTACCAATGCATTTCAATATTAAAAAATTCAATTAATTTACATTGAAATAAAAGTAAATTGACTTTATATTGAGCGGGTGTGTTAAGAATGCTTCGTTTCACTCTACAATTTCGTATGGGCAAAGCAATGGAGCGTATAAAATAATTGGTCATTAATTCCTAGAAAATGAAAATTGAAATGACGCAGCGAGCGTAAAGTTACGCTAATATAGGTTTACCTTTAAAATGGATTATTAGTACAGAAATTCACGGCACTCTTAACTTTAGTAATCCATGTCATTGGTTAGTAACTTCAATTAGGAACTTATTTTAGTTTCATCACAATGATAAAATTAGTTTTTTAAGAAGAAATAATTGAAATAAATAGAAATTCATATTTTGATATTAATATAAGCAACAATTTTTGGATAAGCATATTGATTAATATACATTTTCACTCTTATATCAATAGTTAAACACATTATTTTGAAAGTGGCCTAAGTCCAGTTCTTTATATTTTTAATGTCTCAAAGTGTAGATCTTCAAATTTTCGAAGGTGTTGATGAGGATTCCCCAAGAGATTATAGTTTTATGCATTTGTTAAAATCATAAAATGAAAACTTTTCTACTGTAAAGAAATCTTTTTCGACATCTTTCAAATAATTAATGGAATATTAAAATGTGTATTAAATATTCTAAAATTGTAGAAAATTTTGTTGGATCTTCCAAAACAAATCTGTCAAAACAGTTTTCACAAATTTGAATTTATACACTAATTGAAAATTATTATAACTATTTCCTGATCTAACTCTAAAAAATGTTTAAATTATATGAAATCCATATACAACATGTGATTAGCAGTAAATTTTTATGCAATGTATGTAGACAGTGGTATTTCTAAATTACATAAAGGTAAGTGTTATTGATGACATAAATATACAACTAATTGAGTATAATTTTTGTAAAATTTGAAGTGTTTTGAGCTATGTATTGAATTTATAACAAATATTGTTATTAACTTTGAAAGTGGCTTAGTTACATTTATCGAAATAAATTGCTTATCGTTATTATAATTGATATTATTTTAATAGATATTGTATATTGTATGTATAAATTCACAAAATTTAAATGGTCTTACGTCACTTTCAACATACATTTTTATGAATTTATGAATAATGGTTATTCAGAAAGCATTTGAAGTAAAGATTTAGTCGTCTGGAAAATTTTCCATAGAATATATACGAAGGTGCTAGAGTTAGAGAATAAGATTCGCTTAAAAAAATCTCGACATTTAAGAAGTAAATCACAGATTTCTTTCTTGTGTAACCCATATGTCGAGTATTGAAATTAAACTAAGATGTTTCAGGTGATTCATATATAATTGAATTCGATGAATAGAATCTCTCAGCGATCTTACGACCTGTTATTAGCAAGTCTGCATCAATCAATGCCTTTATTTTTATCTTCATTAGCTTCAACTGACCTTACAGAACGTGGAGACTCTTTAAGATCAAAATCACCAGAACGAAATTTTATAAGCCCGTTTTGGAAATCAATACATGTTTGAACAGCTTATTTACCTTTAGAATTATTAAAAAGTAACATATTCTGAAAATTCTACTTTTCTTACTGCTAATCTGACAGAGCATCAAATAAAAAGTATTGAACAGAATAAAAAAGTGCTATATCTGCTGTCAAAATATATAATGAAAATGCGGCTTAATTGGCTGCGAAAATATGCAATGAGTTCTTACTTTCTGAACAAGCCAATTATAGATTTTTAATAATTATATTTTTTGGAACTGCAAACAGATGCAAAACAAACAAAAATCATACATTAAAAATGGATGAACTCTGACTAAGGGCTCGTAGATCATAGGTATTTCCGTTATAGCACATTTATTTTGTATTATATTTAGTTAGGTTCGTAACTATAGACTGGTATGATGTATATCTTGATTAACAAGTTGCCATGGTTGATGAAGTTTATTACATCTATCCGTTATGCAATTTCGTTTCCAAATAATTGGGTTAAATTCATCCGCCACGAAAACTTGGGGTATGCAGAATATAAAAAAAATAGTAGCTCTAATTAAAAACTTTCTGCGCTAATTATTCGATTTAGTTTTAAATTTTTAATTAATACAGTGAAAACAAATATATGTAAGTTCATGAAAGTTTATAAATCTCTGGCGTGATGGAAATGAGCTTTATGAATATATAAATATGTGGAAAGACAGAACCAAAACAAATACTATCTGTTGGAAGAGTGTACTCGAGACAAGGATCCAAGTGGACTCTTGAACACGCGAGAACAATGGCCGAGAGCAAACGGATGAGATTAGGCCTAGAGTGTGCAATAAGAAAATTATATTCTCTCGTTTTCGTTTTGCTTTATCCTTCTATGACGTTTCGTTGATTTTTTCTTCTTGTTTCGGTCTCGAGTGGTAAGCAAAGCATTTAAAGACTTTGTTAGGACGAGTGGAGAGAGTCTCTTGAGCGTAGTGGTAGTTACGGTGGACGCGCCGGGTGTTAATTCTTTACTTTGTTTTCAATTTCGTTTGTTGACAGTGGGAGTGGTGGGAGATGCAGGTAACGGCAACAGAAGTAGAAGCAGCAGCAGCAGCCGAAGAGAGCAGCGATTCGTCGTCGTCTTCGTCTTCGTGACAAGATGAACGAGTCGGCGTCGAACGTGACCATACACGAGTCTACATACAGCGTAACCGAGGTGGTTTTGATCGGAACCGTCGCTGCCATACTCTCGCTGGTAACCGTAGTTGGGAACATCATGGTCATGATCTCGTTCAAGATCGACAAGCAGCTGCAGACGATCAGCAACTACTTCCTCTTCTCCCTGGCCATCGCCGACTTTGCCATCGGTCTCATCTCCATGCCCCTCTTCACCGTCTACACCCTCCTAGGATATTGGCCGCTCGGACCTGTAGTGTGCGACACGTGGCTCGCCCTCGACTATCTGGCCAGCAATGCTTCCGTTCTCAATCTACTCATCATCAGTTTCGACCGTTACTTCTCGGTCACGAGACCACTCACCTACAGGGCCAAGAGAAGCACTAGTAAAGCTGCTATCATGATTGGGTAAGTTATCCGTACTAAGCAACTAATTTATTATTTATTAAAATCAGCAGAGTACAGGTTTCAATCGATTTTACCAAACAAGTGGTTTTGATTTTTTCTATAGTGCACTTAATATTTTATCGATAATAGCAATAACTCGCATAGTGCAGATAAATGCAATCGACCAATATCGTATTATTTGAAACCATACTAATTGAACTAAGTACATAAACTGCACTAAGGTAAATTAAAATTCTCAAACTATATATAGTGTAAACCTTAATGTTCTTAGCTACATTCACGAGAAATTTGGTTTTATATAATAAAAAAAATACTAATGCAAACTTTCGGTACTACTGGGTATAAAAATAGATATAGTAAAGGTATCAATCGATTTCGTAAAATATTAGTTTTGAACATTTGTCGTCAATATTTATAGTGACTCAAAATAAGCATCAGTACCTCGCATAGGTTAAACGGTAACCGACCAATATTTCATACTGTGTGAAACTATGTTAATTGAACTAATTACATGAACAGCTTAAGTGTACATTCAAATTCTTAAAGTAATTACTGTATTAGGAATTGTTTCATTCATAAATGTTTTCACAACCAATTTGGCTTTAGATAATAATAAAAATGGGTATTAAAATCAGTATAGTAAAGGATTAAATTTATTCAATAGAACATTAGGTTTTGAATATTGGTTTTCAACATATTAATATCAAAGTTATTAAGATTTTATTGCCAATATTTAAAGAGACTTAAAATGTTCAGTAGTATCTCATATAATACGGATAATGATTATCTGCCAATATCTCGCAGTATTTGAACTATGTACATGCACATACATAAGAATACATTCAAATTCTCATACTCGACTATTGAGTATCCGGAATGTTCGAAGCCAGTTATTACTGTATTACTAATTATTTTATGTTAGTCAATAATGTTTTCACAATCAATTTGTCTTGAGATAAGAACAACAATTCAGAAGCAAATTTTCGGAAATTAAAATCAGCAAAGTAAAGATTTCTATCTATTTCATAGATTTTAAATAGTAGTTTTCTACATATTAATATGAAAGTTGTTAAGATTTTATTGCCAATATGAATAGAGACTCAAAATATTAATAAATATATAGAATAATAAACTATAAGAGCATATTCAAATTTTCAAAGTAGACTTTAATGAATCCAGACTGAACGAACAATTTCAAGATCAATTTAGATTTGTGTAATAAAAATAATAGAAAAATAACAATAATAAGTAACAAGAATAATAAAAAAATAAATACATACTTTTTCTTTATAAAACAAAAATAAATGTTATTGTTCACTTCAAATATATATATAGTTAAGTATAAAATGTTGCATTATTTATTTCATGTGATTTGTATGAACATATTATATATGATGTTTTCTTAAGAAAAATATAAAGAAAAATTCACTCATTTAATGAATTGCCTTAATAATTATCGTCATTATACGAATTTTTCATGTTTTATTCTCTTATAATGAACAAACGCTAAAAATCTAACTATTTCTACGTGATTTTTGTTTAAATTGTTAATTTAAGAAACATACGGTTAAAATGAGAGATATATTTTATATATGATACTTATAAATATTAGTCTTTCTTTCGTATTTTTAGTACAGATATAAATATACATGATGTTTTGTTATACTTTACAGTGAAAGTAGGTACTGTTATTCGATTCAAGTATACTAAAATAATGTAAAATTCATTGCAAAGTGAAGTCATTCATAGTCATTATTCTTTTTTTTAATTCATTTACATCTAAGAGATCTTCGTTCAGATTTAAAAAATCAGTATTTTTGATGTATTTTTTCGCTCTCTGCACACAGTAAACTACAACTAAGCTGTTTATTGTTGCTTTGTTCTATTATAATTTGATTTATACGTATTTAGTTTTGCTTAGTTATGTATTACCGCTATAATGATCTTTATTCTTTAAACTGAATTACTCATTTTTACATTTTATTTTCGTTGTTCATGCATGGCCTTTCCTATTATAACTTATAATTTACTTACTTCACTTATATTTGTCTACTATGTTTTTTATTTAGTTTCAAATATACTTTGTTGCATGAATATGAACATTAGGTTTTAGTACCTTCTTTATTGATATTGTAAAAACGTTAAAGTTTCTACATAAGTTTATCGGTTTTGTAGGATATTTCATTCCAATAATTTCATAAATAAATAATAAAACCCAAGAAGTTGAGGAATGAACTTAAATCAATTGTATAATTTTCAATTGGTCCGATTATATTTTACATTCTTTTAATAAATTCATAAAACTGACCAAAACATAGGTTATCTTTGATTGAAAATCTGCAAGGATTAAATAAACCAATTAAAAAAAGGGAAATATATCGAAAATCTTAAATTCTTTACTTTTTATTATCAAATTTGACTTTAAACAACTACCCTAAAATTCACTTCTTCAGTAAGTTTAAACTGACATATAACGAAAACTATTCAAAAATAGGTTTCTTACCAACGGAATACTTATTCATTCAATATATAATAGTATATTAAATATTAATAGGAAAATGGAGAGAAAATTATGCAATTTCAAATGGAAACGGTATGTTGTAATCTCCAATTAATTGCACATATTCTGATGGAATTGCCTTTATAATACTCTCAGAATTGTGTTCCACTTTTTCAATTGAAAGCCAGCCAAATTCACAAATTAATATAACATATATATATATACAAAAATATTATATTTTTAGGGCACACAAAATTTCAAATATTTTGTTATATATTCTAATTAACAAAGTTTAATGATATTATTGTAACTACTTATAGGTAATTTGTTCAAAATAAAGTCTTATTCAACATAAAAGTAATTTCAGTTGTGAACTAAATAATAATAAAAACAATAACAGAAAGGCAGGTCAAAGGGCTATCAACCATTTGTGTTTCCGCACTATATTGAATTATTTTATAACAATAATAATAATTTATTTGCCAGAAAATTTAACTTTTTTTTTAATTGTATGATAATATTATATTTGCTTTTGCCTTTTTGTGACCTGTGCAATATATATTATTATTTCTAAATATATTTTCTAGAAATAAGAACATAATTTCTCGATAAATGGAAACTGTAAGTTTGAAAATATTTAGTTAAGAACATTCAATTTTCAGTCGAATATTACTTGTAATATAGACTATTATTATTTTTTTATTTCAACATCTTTATTGGTCCAAATTGGGCTAAAGGACCAATGACCGAGGTCTTACTGTCTATTTTTTGTTATATGTTTATATTCTTCTATTAATTCATTCATTATATAAACGTCTCACATTTTTTTAATGATTTGTAACAAAATGTATTTAACTATGACTCTGAGGGGATAGACTTAGATTGATAGTCCTTTGGTCGCAATTGTGCCTGTAAAGATTTTATTATTACATTATTTAATTTAAAAAATATAATCTGATCGCATATTTGCATGAAATTATAAATTTTCATTTTACTTTAAGAACTTAATTTAAGCCTTATTTATGTTGACTACATGTATATGGTTAGCAACACTTTATACGTTTTTAATGATTTGTAATTTGAATTACAAATACATATTTTTTGTGATTGTTATAATCAATGTTATTATTTACAATAATTACACTTATTGTAACAATCAAAAACAAATACAAGCAAAATATTTTCTTACAATAATAACAATGATTAATTATATAAAAATCAAACAATCTTAAGATGAATTTCAATAAGAAAAAACAGATATTTACATATGTTTTTAAACTGAACAAACTTAATTATATCATTTTTGCTATAAATATTATTAACAATATTAATAACACTTATTGCAACAGTAAACAAAATAATACTTAAGAAAACACAATTAGTACCACTTCTGCAAAGGATTACAGACCATAGGTCTTTCTGGCAAATAAAATTCAATTTTTGCAATAATCTCTCTCAATAGCTCTCATTATTATTTTGCTTTGTTTTTCATAAAAAGTTTTATATATAATTTTCGACTAGTTGACTTTTGATATAATGTAGATTTTTTATATGATATCACCCACACTTCTACATTATTTTGCTGACCTGTAAGTGCCGGAAAAATTGGTCAGCGATGGCATTCGAACCAGCACCTTTCGCATGAGATTTTTGTGATGCAGGGATTCTTAACCACTTGGCTAAGAGTTGCGCCTTTACATAATTAGGCTATGAAAATTTAACTTCTTCTTATAATTGAACACACTATAAACTAATCTCATATAACCTAATCAAATAATAAACTCCATATGACCTAAACAAATGTTCTTTTGTTGTTATTTTTTTGAGCTCTTTACTTTTTCAATAAACATAAAAATACAATATTTTATCTTAAATAATTAATTGCAAGAAAACTTATAAACATTATAGTTAAAATAAGTTTGTTGGAGTATATATGATTTTGTGAATTTGGCTTGTTTTCAATTGGAAAAGTGGAACACAATTCTGAGAGTATTATAAAGGCATTTCCATCAGAATATGTGCAATTAAATTGGGATGCCAACATGCCGGAAATATCTTCCATTTGAAATTGCATAAAATAAAATAAAAACGAATGCAAATTTCTTTGCAAATAGAATATTTCCATATTATTGTCTTCCATTTTTATATCACGATTTAATACCGATGTACTATTACTGAATGAATAAGTATTATAATTGCGTTGGTAAGAAACTATTTTTTCTTGGTTTTCATTTGATATATGTCAGTTTTAGCTTACTGAAGAAGCAAATTGTGATTAATTGAAAAACTTTTGAAGGTCAACAATAATCAACATTTTCGACATATTTGCATTACTGCTCTAAAAAAAATCCTGCAGATTTTCACTCAAAGATGTTGTTTTAATCATGAAGGAACTATGGAAAAATGTGATCGGACAAAATAGAAAATATACTATCAATTAATGTTCATTCTTGAAGTTTTTGGGTTTGATTAATTATTTATAAAATTTATAAGATGAAATTTAATATAAAACCGTTAACTTCCTTACAATATAAATAACAAATATACTAAAACCTAATGTTCATATTCAAGTACCAAATAAAGTGACCAGAATATTGAAAACCAACATTTATTTATTACCAAAGCAATGTTTGTTGATGTATTGAACAGTACAAATATGTTAAAAATATAAGTTATATTAAGACTAGAAATTGTAAGGACAATAAAACATTGAAAATAAAATGTAAAAAAATAAATTTCAATTCACTTTAAAAAATATTTATTAGAACTGAAATAACAATAGAACAAAACGATACTACACCCATACAAAGTACGTAAATTACTTTTAATTTTCATATTTACCTTTTAATTCACATGAATGTATAATTATTGTTGTCAAAAATATTATATTGTTAATACTATTGACTAATGGCTATTGACACCACAATTTTTGCCAATATTGATTCAAATTATTGGTACTGATATTTTAATAATTATAATTTAATTGATACTTCGAAGCTGTAATCCTGTTGGGCATTCCTAGAGAATAATATTGCGTGCGAGAATTATCTTCTTTATATTGGTTTTACTTGTTCTTATTAGTTTTACAATGATCGTATAGTTTCTTCTTGAATTGCACAGAATTAACTTCCTTTCGCGTATCTTCCGGTATTCTATTGTATTCTGCAATACCATGCACCTGTCAGTAGTATATTTCTGTTTAATACGTTGGTTTGATTTCTTTACTTCGTAATATTATATTTGTTTAGATTATTCTATTTTTGCTCAAAGTTTTTAAACTTTGTAAAATTTGTATTCTTTATACAAATTTTTTTTAGAAAAAATCTAGTTTTCTTTATATAAAGAAATGAATACGCTGTTTTTAAATTGTACTTAAACATTTAACAGTATATAAATACTTATATCAAGTTGAAATCTTTAAACAGAGAACTTAATACATTCTTAATAAAGACCTTTCCCTTTATCTTAAATTAATCTCAAAAGATTCACATTTATCCTGTCTCTCCAAATTTTGTATCCCTCGAAATCCATCAACCTTTCCTAAATATAAGTATTCCAGACTTACCATATTCCAGTATCTGTTATCCCTATTACTATGTTCTTTCCCTTTCCCAGAGGTTGTTTTTTTCCTTTTTTTTGTATAATATTTTCTTTCTTCTTCTCATGTAATTGGTAATCAATAATGTTCATTTAGTTTCTACATTGTATATAATATTCATGGGAGGAAATACTAATGGCCGATAGCCTTTTTATTATTATTTTATTATTATTTTGTTTATATTTTTTTTTTCTTATAACTGCCAATAAATTATATTATTATATACTTAATAAAGAAAGGTATAAAATTTAAAAAATATTGTAAACGTTTTTACCTAAATTCTTGATAGATATATATATATATAAAAATTTATTAATAAGTGACATTAATTCTTGATTTAAATTTAGTGATTTAATAATTATTAATTGTAGAACAAAAAAAGTCGGGGTCTCATTTTCCATCTTTATTTTATTAAAGTATTAACTTGCAGTTTTTAAATTGAAATTAGATAGTTAAAGCGTTATTTTATATCAAAAAAAATAATATTAACACTTTTCAATTGGATAGCTTTAAAAAAAGAGTAATTCATACATTTTGTATATCATCTTTATATTAAAGAAATGGATTAAAAAATATTCAATATTTTCTTGAAAATTATAGATTTTTATAATAATAATCGTTTGGAGAGTCGCAAATTATGGTATACTAAACTTTCAATTATTTTTTAGAAATAAATATTTACTACAATCCATTTTGATTTTTTTGGAGGTATATTTGCATAGACGGTATTTTGCTGAATAAAATACGATTACTTTTTACTAAAGCAAATTTACTTCTACATATTATTTTCATTATTATTTAATAACACAGGTGTGCTCAACCCGTAACTCCAAGAGAGCCAAGTGCGCATCTCGTCAGGTCTTAATTTACCTCGTTTTATCAACGATGCGCACTTGTGGTGCTAAATGTTTAACGCGACTAATATTCTGTTCGTACATTTTGTGTTGACAAAATGCAGTAAATTCAGTAATATCAAACGGTTTCTATAACAAGTTATTAAAAAGTTGTGCATATTTATAGATTTATTTAAATACCTACTATTGTATTTTTATAATATTGGATTTTTGAGGTCCGTTGAATGCCCAACTGTCATTAATCTGCCACTATGAGTCTAACTTCAAATATTTTATAAAAATTTAGAACAAACAGAAAGTAATAGTTTGAAGTATAGTGGCTAATTAGCACACGACGGTTTAGATTTTGGAAGAAACCTTCTCGGCGAATTCTATGCTTAGTTTTATTTTATTTATTACAAATGCTTTGAGAATTTTATATTACATTAGATCAGTGTATACCTAAGTATGGTATGCATGCCACATACGAAGGAACGGGATGAGTTTGCTGGAAATACGCTCTGTACATCGAAAAATAATTTAAAAAAGACATCTTTTCTTGTTACTATTGCGTTTCAGTTTATATGACTTAAAATGTATTTGTAAATTCAAATACTAAGCAGATATATTCTTTGTTGTAATAAGTCAAAAATAAGGGAACAGGATTTTGTACGTAGAATTGCATGTCACATAAAAATTCATAACTAGGAACCAAATTTTGATCATCTGTCATGTTATTAAATTATAAATGAAATTGATTATGTTTATTGTTATATAAGTACAAAAATATTTTTATATATATTGATTGTTATTAAAATATTTGCAATTTATGTATTAATATGTATTAACAACCGTCAATCGAATTAATGACTAGTGACAAGGTATCAATGTAAATGTTGTTGCATTTTGTGTCTAGTATAGTGGATATATTAAAGTATGTTAACAAATTGAAATATTTGCAGTGGGGCGTGGGGCACAAGTCTATTACTGTGGCCCCCCTGGATCTACAGTTGGCCGTACATCGAGGGTCAGAGGACGGTTCCGGACAAGGAATGCTACATCCAGTTCATCGAAACCAACCACTACATTACCTTCGGGACTGCAATCGCCGCCTTCTATGTGCCTGTCACCGTTATGTGTGTGCTCTACTGGCGGATCTGGCGAGAGACAGAAAAGAGGCAGAAAGACCTACCGAATCTGCAGGCCGGCAAGAAGGGTAGCAGCAAGAGGAGTAATTCCAGGTACTTCACTCGCCTTCATTTTCCCTACATACATCCAGCTAACTAATATCCATGCAAATGCGGGACGTAATTCCAAGCGTTTTCCGAGTCGAGAGGACTTTTTCATATGCAAATTATTCGGGGTCGCGTGCCACGGCTAAATTGCAAGAATTATCTTAATATTATTATAGTTGTTTCTGTTCATCCAAGCTTCATGATTCATTTTAAATTCACCAGAGACGTTGAAATAAAGAAAGAGAATAATGAGCGATGATAATTCATCAAAATGCATTGTACATAACATTCATCGATTGGGTTTTTGTAGGAAAGTGAATTCTGGAGACAGAGTAAACAAATTAAATAAAATAAAATCATTTGGGAGGCTTTTATTAAAATTCTCGAATAGTATGTTTGTGTGCAGTGACGAGGCCAACAACGCGTGTTCGACGGTGGACTTGGAGGACTGGAGGAGACCGCGCTCGGAGTCATCGACGGGGGCGGACAACGACTCCGTTTACATGCACAGCTCGGTCTGCGTGGATCACCAAAGGCGGCGAACCGTGAGTTAAACAACCAGAAACCAACATCAATAAGCGCTTCTCGTTTGGTCCCCTAATGTCGTTATGCGTCTTCATTTCCAATAGCATTAAAGATGAATATACACGCGAAATCCGAGCGTCTGGCGCACGCAGTATCGATCAGATCCGTCGCGACGCCCTCCTCTATTTCCCTTCTTCTCATCCTCCTTCTTCATCTTTCTCAATCGCATTCGAACACTACTTTCCTCCCTCTTTGTCCTTCTCTATCTCATTCAATTTCCGATGCATGGTTTTGCAGCATGGCAAAGAAAGAAAAAAAAATGAAAAGAAAATGTATGAACGGGAGAAAACAATCCCAGGAATCCATCGGATTAAGTAGAATAAAATATTGAGTTAAACTTCCGTTCGGTAGCCGACATCAGAGGCTAATAAATTTGGTAATAAGTGAATGAAAAGAAAATTATTTTCTTTTTATTTTGAGAGAGAGAGAAACCTCTTTGAAACTCCGGTTATCCAGCAATCCACAAAGGACCAATGTATGTTTAATATATATTTTTTTTGTTGCTGCCGCTCTCGGCACGGAATTTAATCATACACTTTGCAAGAAAGGGAAGAAGTTTCGTGAATTAAATGACATGGTTGAGAAATGAAGAGTTTTTGAAAGGCTACTTCTGCTTGAATTTCATTCATATTTCTTATATAAAGATTTCAGAAAAAAATGGTTGAATGGTAATTAATATTTATATGTCCTAGTTTATAGGTGTATCTTCTTTAATTATTAAAAAAAAATATCAAGAGCCATAGAACATATGATTTTCTGCTCTAATTATGTAGTCGGTGTCCACAAGTAGATAACAATGTTACGATTTTTTCTTTCATTATTATGTATCACTTTTAGCTTACTTTAAAAGCAAATCCGCTTAGTTCATTTTGCAGTTGTCGGGTCGGTTTTAACACTTTTTTTCTGTAAAGATAATAAAACTATTGATGCTAATAAAAAAATGGTAACTAAAAATATTGACAATATAGACAGTGAAAAAATAGAACATACGGTATATAGCAGGGGTGGCAAAGCTTCTTGACAGCCCGAGCCATTTTTTCAAAATTTACAAATTTTTGGTGAGCCACATTAAATAAACGTATTTAAAAGGTATGCAAAAAAGGTATTAACATAATAGCACGAAAATGAAAAGGAACTCGAGAGCCGCAAATAATCCTTTAAAGAGCCGCATGTGCATGCTCTTTTGATTAATGGTTGTCTCCGTATCTCATATTTGCTTCTTCAGTTTTTTCTGTTAATTACCGTGAATAACTTACAAATTCTTCTCAAAATGCCTTAAAACTAGAGCCGAAGAACAGTTGGATCTACAATTAGGGGAATATCAAAAGAGATTTCGGAAGCGACAATCATGTGCCGAACATATTACGAACCTTATTTTTTTTATTATCCCTGCTATATTTTGCGATGTTTTTTCTCTGTTCTGTTTTTACCTGTTATGATATTTAAAGAACCCAAAGATATATTTGACGTTTATATACTTGATTGTTTATCATAATTGATATCAAGTGTGCAGAAAGATTGAGAACGGTCATCGGACAAAATGGAAAATATATAATTAATTGAAGTTCTCGAGTAATATTTCACACCGAAATTTACTTTCTATCCAAACCGATTCAAAAATATAATATTATTTTTATTGTATTTTCTTTTTACTAATTTTTAGTAGCCGAAAGGTTGAAATATTTTGTTAATAATTATAAAATTTATTGGAACAACAACTACAAAAAGAGGCTCTTGCTGTACAAGTATATAGACTATAGGTCTTCTGCCCAAATTTTCTTAATTCCAATTTTCCATTTATTTATATTATTTGTTAATTGGAGTTTAATTTAATAATTTGTACTTGTTTTACATATTTCATAATTATAAAAAATATAGACAAATAACATACCATTTTCAAATTGCCACCAGCCATTTTGTCGTCCTTTCTATTGAATAGGAATCAATGGAATTTAGTGAATCGTTGTTAATCGTAGTTATTCACCGTTTATAAAAATCGGAATTACCAAATAAAATTAAAATAAACTTCACAAATTTCCTTCCCATATAAATATTTACATTAAAAAAGTACGCCCCATCGCGCTTGTAAACTATTCTAGTTTCAAACACTATATTTTATTTTAGTGCCACCTCAAAACAATGTTGGATACACTACAATCAGAACTTAACTCCATAAACCAAAAGTGTTTAATTGTATCTATCCCCCGATTTACACGGTAAACAAGGTTCCTTAGAATTCGTTTATTGCAACTTTAGCAACGTAAAACCGCGTAATTTTCGTGTTTATGAATTATGACTTTTTTTCAACGTTTTAATCAGCAAAAATGAAAGGTAAAAAATACACTCAATTTTATCTAAATATATGTTCCACATAAAATCGTGAAAATCACATTAACTTTTTTATCATGCAAAATTCGTGAAAAGGCGAATTAGTGCATTGCAACTAGGGAAAGGTGTATTTTAAAGCGTTTAAAAGCGAAATCGTGTATCAAATCAGGGAATAGTTTCAGTCAATGCAAATTGTTTCAAACATATTTTTTCGACACATTAAATATTTCTTTCATCGATATTGGTCTCACATATTTCACTTAAACCCTTTTAGACAAAAATATTTCCAAGTATACAAATTCTAATTGGCAGCAATTTGAATGAAGGTTCGGTAATCGAGGCGACGGTTCGTAATTTATTCGAAAATCTGTCGATTTTAATTGACTTTGAAAAGTTTCAATCGAGTTTTCTATTTGCCGAAGCTAGAGAACGTCTCCCCTGAGCGTGTCACACCGGTTCGGGATTAATTAAAAACCCTCGATCTAACCGACACCCCCGCATCGCACCGCCTGTCTGCCAGTTCGGAGCCGGTATCGTGTGTGCTGTTTGTCTTCGGATTCGGATTTGCGGCCAGATCAGATTTGCGGGCCGAAATTAATTAAAACCGCCGTGCGAAGTTGCGTTCCTTTTTTTTCTCCTTTCCTGAAATCGTTTCCTACGCTCGCACCTGCACGAAAGACAGCCACAAGTTTAATGAATCCGAAGGATATTGCATGCGCCGAAGTTTCCGCATTAAATGTAGTTTTGAAGTTTAGATCCGAAGCGAAACTTTAGTACGGTTCGGATTAAGACAACGCCCAGTCTCACACTAATTACATCTGCTTCTCCATGTATATATATTTAATATTGTTTCCAACAATGCACATTCTGCAATTTTTCAAAGAAGTGAAAGTGCGTTTTACTTTCAATTGTTGAATATCTGTGATCCATCTGTGCGAGGGGATTGCATAACTCGATTGGGTTCCGATGATCGAGACTTTCCCTAATTGCATCTTCTCCTACATTCATTACACTTCAATCTGTATTAGTGGTGGAAATTAAAACAGTAATCGAAATGATTAGACTCAATCAAAATTCGCATCGAACTCGAGAAATCTGATAATTCATGTATTACTTAAATAATTGCTTCCATCGATATACAATCATAATAATAAGGGAAAGTTACATTTCATTTTTCAATTTGCCGCTCAACAAGTATTCCATTCAAAGGTGGTTAAAAAAAATACGCTTCTATTTATATTATATACATGACCTGTTGCATAAAATATTTGTCTACAAATGGAATTTATGTAACGTACAGTTTCCTAAATTAAACATGATTTATTTTACAAGCTAAAGTGTACATGCTAAACTATTGTTGCTTTTATTATTGATTATAAATTGATTCTAATCGAATTATTAATAGAATAATTAGTTTTTTTATGATAAGGTCAACCTTACCTGCTTAGGGGTGTCTTTCTTAATTCCGACTTTCTACTAATGTAACTTATTAATTTACACTATATCAAAGTGTAATCACTATTAAATTGATTAACAATTGAACTAATCAATCTCAAATTGTCGAAAAAATCACCCAATAATTACTTATCCATTTGCCTAGTCAACTATCATACGTATTGGTATACATTTATTTAATTTCATAGCAACAATTCTATTTTATTTTCGAACAAAAGGAGTGCGTAAAGTTATTGAAATATAAACAAAAATGTCATATTCTAATAATAATAATATAAATTATTATTAACATGCCGCAAAAACCATTCGTACGGTAAAACGTGCCTACGATAAAAGTCGGTTGGAAAAGATACAATTAGACTTTAAGAAGAACAACACTCAAAATTTCATTTTCATAAAACATTAAAAAAGAATCTCACTAAATAAAAACCACCTAGCATATACTTCACACTAAGACTCTTGAGTGAAAAACTGCCTATAATGACAAGGACACCTGCAATATCCTGGAAAATTATTCTGAGACTCTCTTTAACTATGAAAGCCCAGAATCTCCATTCTAATTTGAAGACAATCCAAATATAAACCTTGATTCTACACCACCACCAAAGAATAAGTTAGGTCGCTTAAAAACAAGGCACCAGGCGAAGTATATAATCGCCGAATTGTGGAAGCTTGCTGGCTACATACTATCGATAAGCTAACAGAAATAATCAGTGAGATTTGGGAAAAGGAGGAACTCCCTAATGATTGAACATCAGCTTTGCTTCAGCCTGTTAAAAAAAAGGTGACAGAACAAATATGAACAATTACCGTGAATAACTTACAAACTACTCTCAAAATCCCTTAAAACTAGAACAGTTGTGAACCTTAAATTGTACATTCATGTTTGAAGCATTAATTGACTCACCATGTTTGAAAAACTAAAAAACTGGGACTGGAATACAAAACAAGAGCAATTATTTAGAAAACCTTAACCAACACTACTCCCAAAGTTAAATTCATGGGAGAAATTTAAGAGCTTCTAAATAAGGTGTATTAGACAGGGAGATGGATTATCTCCTTTGCTCTTCAACTGCGTGCTCAAAAAAATCATCCTAGAGTGGCGAAAAGTTCACTGGACTGAAAATGTAATCAGTTTGGGCTACAAAAACCAGAACCTGACATTTGACTGCTCAGCATTCGCAAATGACCTCGTATTTTTTTCGGATTCCCTGGATGCAGACGCAGCACAAATTAGTGAATTCCAGATTCAAAGCAAAAGCGGGTCTTAGGATCTCCGTTGAAAAAACAGAATTCATCACTAATATCAAACAAGTGCGAAAGGAGCTAGATGTGGGAAAGGGGAAAATCAAGATAACGAAAAAGTTTTCGAATGAGGAAAATGGAAATAATAAACAATTCACTTTCATCAAGAAATCCATATCTACAGATGCCAAGTTTAGACATTACTACACAGTCATCCGTCCAGAGGCATTGTATGCTACAAAGTGCCTTATAATGTATCGGAATGGACTAAAAGAGAAAGTGAAAGAACAGAAAATTTTAGAAAAATGGAAATGATATAAAATCTAACAAAAGCCACAACAAGAAATCCATATCTACAAGTGCCAAGTTTAGACACTACCACACAGTCATCCGTCCAGAGGCCTTGTATGCTACAAAGTGCCTTACAATGTATCGGAAAGGACTAATAGAGAAACAGTAAGTGAAAGAACGGAAAATTCTAAGAAAATCTTGGGCCCAGTAAAGTGAAAAGGGAGACGGCATAGAAGACGGTACTATCACGAACTTTACACCCATATAGAAGGAATAATTGAAACCATGAGGAAACAGAGAATTACCTTTTACTGCCTTCACCTACTTTTTCGAAAAGAAACCAAATGAGCTTGGTTCACCGTGGTAGACAAAGATTTGCAAGAAGTAGGAATTACAGGTAGCGCTATAAAAGTGCCCCCATTAAGCAAAAAATAGCAGCACTCGAATGTTTCCAAGAAAAGTACCAACAGCAAGAAGTGAACTGAAGAAAGGAAACAACAGTATCGAGATCTAATGCGAAATTACTGGGTGGATATTAAAGCTCGATTCAAGTAATAAGTCCATTATTTATTAAATAATAATTAAATTTACTGTCACAGAAACAGATAAATTCATACAATAATCATAATAAAATGGGCAGGAAGACTTAGGTCGAGAGAAGTTTGATCCAATATCTGGCTAATACAGATTACAATTATTCATAATATTGATATAAATAAAATTCAACTATTGTTATGGGATATAGACTTGAAACATTTGGTATTTCCACCAAATGATTTATTTATTTAGTATTTGAGTAGTTACTACATAATTCATTATCTTCTTTCTATTATATACATAAATACATTGCATGTTGTATGCTACATGTTATAAGACGAACTGTATATTTATGAGACATATTTTTTGAGAGTAAAACATATACGGGAAAGTTTCCAATTTTGAACTGGTAACTAGGTTAAACAACTATCGTAACTTAACATTTATAGTGAATTTGCAGCACATAATAACAAATATATATTATCTAGATGTTAAGTCAATTGATGCACTAACTTTTATTATACAGCGCGTCGTGATTTCAGTTTGTAAGTAGTTATTATCTTCTGGCTGTTAGTAATAATCTAATTATGAATATAACATTTCTTAGACAGTTTATATTATAGATAGTGATTAGCAAAATAAGTCATAAATAGTGCATAGTATTCATAGAAAGTACACAATAAGATGAGTATTTATTAATAATTCAAATTTAATTAATAATAGTGTATAAGACATTGTTTTAATTGGACTATTCAAATTGAAGGTAACCGATAAAAAGAAGCTGAAATAACAATAACATTTTAAAAAAATATTTAAGCATATAACAACAATAGCATTTACATGATTATGTGTTTTATGTGTAATGTGAATAATAAAACATGATGGAATCCATAAAATGTAAGAAGTTAACACAATTTGTCTAAAAATAACTTTTCCTAAATTTATGAATATATGTTCCAATGGATTTATAAAAGCAACTAATTAATAAAAAACGTTTAATTTTGTTGCTTTTATAAAACCCAATGGCACGTATTTTTACTAGTTTTTAATATAAATTATGTAATTCTTATGTGTATTGTAAATCTTTAAATATTCTATATGTTTAATATTATGTAAAAATAATCAGGTTGATTCTTAGGTTGACATCCCAAAAATTACGTAAAAAAAATTGTATCAAAATAATTTAGTTTGTTTTTATTCTCGGAACTATGACTCTTTTATACTATCATAGCTTTTCAATTTTCAATGATTACATAAAGCTTGAAAATGAAATTACTTTATTTATTTCTTATTTCTTCTACCAGTTCTTATTTTAAATATGGGTATTTTACTGTTCGTGTGTTTTTAAAAGGTCTAAAACTAAATCTACAATAATCAGTTTACGAGTATCTTAGAATAGAAAATTTAATTAAATATGAAGGTCATTCAATAATAACAAGTCATTTATATATTTATATTACAGTTACCATATTTATAAATTAATGCCTATCTATAAAACTAAGTTAAATCAGACTGCCAATAAACTAAAAAAGATTACCTCGAGAACGTAACTCTGAGTCCTTAGACAATTCACAATGAAAGGCGACAAAGAAGTTCCAACAGCCATAAACAAGAATTTCACCCATAA
Organism: Nicrophorus orbicollis; assembly: GCA_018845635.1. NCBI lineage: Eukaryota > Metazoa > Arthropoda > Insecta > Coleoptera > Silphidae > Nicrophorus > Nicrophorus orbicollis. Next base: position 604,560 of record JAFMTC010000858.1, on the reverse strand, counting down.
GAAAACCAAATAGAGAATGAGCAAAAACGATAGAAAAATCAAATATTTTCGATGAACACCTAATCAATGTTTTTAGACCGTTAGAATCACAAACTCGATGAAGAAGGAAAAATATAGAGTTACTTATCCACACCGCATAAAATGACTCTTCCGATAGAACCAATAACACCGGCAGAGATTGTTACATTGTAACGAGTATATAAAACTAAATAAATCAACCGGAAACGATCTTATTTCAGGAAAGATACTTAAAGAAATGCCAAAGAAAGATATAATCTTTCTAACATTAATCTTCAATGGTATTCTCGGGACAGCTCACTTCCCATCGCAATGGAAAATAGCACAAATCATAATGATTTCAAGAAAAAGAAAATCCCTAGAGGAACCCACATATTATAGATCAATCAGTTTATCAAAACTGTACTATCAAAAGTACTATCAAAACTGTTTGAAAAACTTTTTCTATAGAAGGATTTATACTGGAACACTAGTTTGGATTTTGTAAAGAACACAGCACTATAGAATAGGTTAATCGATTAGTTAACGATATTGGCCAGGATTTAGAAGAGATACCGTTCAGGCGTATTTCTTGATGTACAAGAAGCTAAAAATGAACCTTCCCTACAATTGCAACGAAGTTCTGAAATCATTCTTGAAAAACAGAAAGTTTGTTATCAAATTAGAGAAAGTGTAAACCAAATTAATCCCCTTTGAATCGGGCGTTCCACAAGGCAGTTGCCTGGTCGAAATTCTATATCTTTTATACACAGCAAATATTCCAATAACAGATGACATTCGCAGATGACACCACAATCATGGATTCAGATTAAAATCCTAAAATTGCAACTTTTTCAAGAAGAACTGAAACTACTGTAGAAATGGCGAAATGGAATAAATTTATTACTACGTAGACAATTTTTCCTGAAAAATAAATTGCTGGTATACAAAGTGATACTAAAACTTATTTGGATACTGTATTCAAGTGTGAGAAACTACAAGCTCATCGAACATTAAAAAGATCCAAGTATTCCAATCTAAATATCTTAGACAAATCACAGGTGTCCCATGGTACATCACTAGTAGAAGACTCTACAAGGATCTTGGAATAAAGTAAAAGAGGTTGCCAGTACACAGACAGGCTTGATCACCATGACAACGCGTTTGCGATCAACCTACTGGACAACGGAGAGACACAACTAAATAATTAATAATAAGATTATATTTCATCCCGAAGGAATGCTTCCTCTGGGAATCAAGTTCCTAAAGTAAATAAACTATGAAAAATGATTTAAACTATTTTAAAGTCAAATAATTTATCTTCTTCTGTATAATATAAATGCAACAAATCTTTGGATATGTGAAGATATTTTAAAGCATTGTAAGGCTTCAAAAATTACATTATCGGATGGAATCAAATTTTTAGAAGAAGTTTAATTGATATTTAACAACGGCATATTACTAATTGATCATTAATCATCTTTTCTAAAAATTCGTTTTTCTTTCTAATTAAAATTAATTATAATCTTATATTATCAATAGAGTAATAATTAGACTACAATTCTAATTCTTTGTTTTGTTGTTTTTTTATTTTTTTTATTTAAAAACAATCTGAGTATCTATAAATGTCGTTGAAAGAGACAATGTCTATATTAACAGGCGTAGAGTTAAAGAGTATGCCTAAAGGCTGCATATAACGTACCTGTTAATATTATAGTGTATTGCGAATGCATATGAAATTGTTTCTGTAATGAAAGTTTTTTTTAAACTCTGATGAATCTTGCCATCATTCACCATCAGTAGCAATTGATGTAATAGTAGTTAGTAGTTTTTAATTGTATTTAAAAATTCTTAAATATCGATTATATTAGCTTGGCAACAAAGTAATTGCAATATAGTAATTTGTTATAGAAATTCAACATGATTTTTTTTTATATAATTATTGAACTTTATTCAATAATATATTTTACATTTTGATCTTTTATTGTCTTTCCGCCAACTTCATTATGCAATGCTCATAGAACTTCTGGACATTATCAGTAAAAAACTGAGAGTTATCATCATTGACTGTTTTACCGTTCCAGGAATTTGCCCAGTGTCTATTGATGTATGTGGTCTAGCGTTGTCATGGTGGAATGCACCACCTTTACGATTCACCAACGCTGGCCCTTCTTCATGAATTATAGAGTTTAATCTGTCTAATATCTGACAATACATTTTCGTCGTCATCGGAAGAAAATTTTATGATAAACTGTGCATTTTTCATCACTAGAGATTATTCGTCTTAAAAAAGGTTTCATTTTCTTTAGGAACCTAAATATCGAATTTGTTTAATTTATCATCATCAACTTTATTACGTTCAGTAATTAAGTCAATATTGAGTGAAAAATCACCAGAAAATTTAACGCTTAACTTTTTAGCAACTTAAGTTACATTCTTTGCATATCGGTTTTTGTTCTCCAAGTGATTGATCCAACATAATAAAATTTAAAAAAAATACTTAATTGCACTTAATTAGGTTTTTAAGAAAGCTAGAATTCACTAACAATTGTCAAAATTATATAATAGTAACATTTACAGAAGTCGTTCAATTATTTTGTTGCCAATATAATACTATCTATAAATTTTCACATATATTGCAAGAGCTTTTTAACTTCACTCTTTTACCACCCTCCTAATTTATGTCTAATTGAAAAAGTTACTGCTTCGGCAAGTGGTACATTTTAGGGGACCAGTGATTTATATAGGGATTTCACACATGTTTATGATCGTCAAGTGCTATTGAAGTTGGTTCAATTTAGTTACATTAGTTGAGATTTTCTTTATTTTGATTCCGGTTAATGTAAATTGTAGGTTCTACTAATAGTGGTTTTCAGTGTGTTTTAGCAAAGCTTTCAGCGCATTATCATCGTCGTGGGTGGTTTTCGGGTATAAATAGAATAAGAACGTGGTGCGTAGCGTGGTGGCATTCGGGGAGGGAAGACAGCGACACAGAGGAGGAAAGTCCGAGCGAACAGGGTCAGGGCTGCATCACTCCCATTTCGCTGGACACACCTTTGCAGAGCTCCGTGTCACGTTGCACCTCGTTGAATGTCATAAGGTAGCACGCATTTTTCATATCATTCAATAGAAAATGTGAAATTTTCTTAATATTTACAGGGATTCATATTCAGTGGGACAGCAGGGCCAAATGAACATGACCCCAATTAGGATGGGGCCCAGGGATACCAGGAGTTTGCCAGTGACGAATAAACTTGGGGGTAGATCGTGTTCGAACGACAGCGTTTACACTATCTTGATCCGATTGCCCGGAGAATCGAACGACGGTCCCAGCTGCACAGATGCACCCTCCATCAAGATGATACCAGACGACGCGCTCAGACCTGCACCAAGGCCGCACACCGAGGACTGTCTGAACACGTCGAACTCGAACCACCTGAACAGGAGGCCCTCCGCGATGCCCGATATCCGAATCCCGTTGAATGCCAAGATCATCCCCAAGCAGGTGGCCGGGAAAACGCTGCTGGCGAACGCGACCAAGAACCAGGGCAAGAAGAAAAAGAAAACGCAGGAGAAGAAGCAAGACAGGAAAGCAGCGAAAACGCTGTCCGCCATTCTGCTCACATTCATAATCACCTGGACGCCGTACAACATCCTCGTTCTACTGAAACCCGTCACGGGCACCAACAAGATTCCTCCGCAAGTCTGGGACTTTTTCTACTCCCTGTGCTACGTCAACTCAACAATAAACCCGATGTGCTACGCCCTTTGCAATGCAAGCTTCCGCAGGACCTACCTGCGGATTCTGACGTGCAAATGGAACAGTCGCGACAAGACCAACAGAGGCTATTACAATTGAAGATGTATCTGCATCTTAACGGAGACAAAAGTTGAAAGAGTTTTTCTACAATTTTACCGCTCAAGAACGAAGGAGCGATCCGAGAAAGATCGCCTTCGTTCGGCAAAGAAGAGACAGATTGAAGGAGGAACAGAAAATAATATTTATTAAAAAAAGTACATGAAAATATATAGAGGCTGTGTGTTAGTATTTTTAGTCCTAATTGTCGTGGCAAGACCAAAATGAAAACAACCCAGAATAAGTATAATATATATTAAATATACATATAAAAAACGCTGTACAAATCTGGTCTGGAGCTTCGTAGCGCCTCAGTGTCTAGCAAAAGAAAATAATAAGAAAGAAAGTGAAAAGTTACGTTATAAGCAATAATAATTGAAGATGCAAAACGATACTCAAAAGAAAAAGCACTAAAGCGACCAAAGAAAAAAATTGAAAGAGAATATAAGAATTAAACAGGAAAGAGCAGCTTCAATTTGTACAGGTAACACGAAGTCGGAGAAGAGAGAATATTTGACAATCTTTATATCATCTCGATGTTAATTATACCTATTTATGTTATGTCGTATGTAAATATTATTTACGTTTCGTTTTCATTCCCGTTGTGTAAGAAAACTATGGATGAAATTAGTTATAAATCACGATGTGTGTGTGTGTCTATAGAGGTGAAGCGTCGAAGGTTGTGTCACTTTATTGTTTATTAATTAAACAAGATTATTTATCGGCATATCCAGAGAGAAATAAATAATTTCCAGAAAATACAAATAAGCAAACACTTTGAAAAAGACAGAGAGATTATTATTATTATTATTGTGATCATTGAAATGATGGAACCGAAACCAGAAACAAGAAATGAATTAAATAATGTAACTGGAAATAAACCATAAACAAAATAAGATAAGAGGAAGTATATATAATATGTTATTATTAAGATTATATTATATATTATAACAAATTATATAAAATAGGATGTGTAATCTTGGTGTAAAGGAATTATAGGTGCTAACTTGTATTTTAAACAAAACAAACAAAAAAAAGAAGAAAAAAAAACAATTTTATAATCTAAACAATTAAGCTGTCGTTCCAACATCTGGAGATGAAGGACAAGCAGGACGTCGAGGACGGATGGAAAAGATGAAGAGGATATATATTATACATTGGAGACCTAATATATTTGTCTAAATGTCTGTGAAGGATTCCGGATGCCAAAAACTTGAAGAACGCTCGCGTTTTCACTTTAAAATTTGCTTCATATTTCGATCAAAAACATTGAATGGAATTCTCATTTGCACGGTCAATATTCGATGTATGTTTTCCTGTATACGTTCTAGCAGACACATTAAATTTTCGTTATTGATGAAATGCAATGAAGGAAATTCGTGGAGTTAACGCGGGCGTTCGCCGAAGAAATGTTTCTTCCGGCTATTTTCTTCCAATTTTTTATATTAACAATATTGTATAACCCAAAGGGACTTTCAATGTAAAACTTATTACGCGCACATTAGGTACAATTTACTAAATCTTGTAAGGATGAATGACGATGAAGTTCGTGGAATTGTTGGACGGATGGGAAAATACCTTGGACAGAGACGACATTTTTTGTAACATTTACCATTAACATCCCCCACTCTGAAACAAAAATGAGAGAAATTATTATATACATACTTAACGCGAGGTAAACTGAAAAAAAAGGAAACGGAACGCAGGAAATATGGAATTTAGTGGTGTGTAAACAAGAAAAAAAAATACATAAATAAAGAAGTGATGTTGATAAATAATTGAAAACACAAAAAAAATATGAATAAATATGTTGTTTTATATACTTAATAAAAAAAATATATACTAAAGATTTATTAATAAAACGAGAAATGAAAATAAAATGAAACTGATAAATAAAAGCAATCGGAGATTAAATAAATTAAAGACGAGGAGAACATGAAGAACCCTTTTTTTAAATAAATGAAATATGAGAAAATTAAGAGAGAGAGAGAGCGAGAGAATGAACAAAAAAAAGTAACTAAACTATCCCCAAACGCAAAACAACAAATATATGAAACGATTACGGGTAATTGAATTAAAAAAAATACAAATCATGAATCATTCTTTATAATAAACATACAATAATAAACGTAAACAAAAAACATAACTAATGTAAACTTAATTCATTTATTGATGTAAACGTAACTGAAGATATTTTCACTTACATTCACCACGATTTGACTGAAATGGGAACGAAGTATTATTATTATTATATATATTGAGAGCGGTTTTCGCAAATCCTCCGGATTTTGCGCAAATCGTTCGGTGGATTTGTTTTCCTGGATGCTAACTATCTCTGTTAAGTGGAAATTATTATTCGTATTGTGTGTCCCAACTTTCATTCAATAAACATATGTTTGAACACTCACCATTACAACATATCTTTTACATTTGCCATTCCATTGCTTTTTCAACTGGGAATACAAGCTTCCAAACCAATGATTTTGGTCGAACAAAGCAGATATTTAAGAGTTTTAGAAGCATTTAAAATAATGGCAACTCGATGCAATTCAACCTCGTTCAACAGATTATGATTGAGAGTGGAAAAAAGTCTTTACATTTTTTGCAATGATTACATTGTTCTTTTTCTTTTTTCAAAAATGTGTGCTTATTTGGAATTTGAGCTAAACTATGGAATTTGCACGAATTAGGCCATTATATAAAATATACACTTTTTCTAAATATGACTACGGTATTATTTCTGTTTTCTGAATACTTATAAATATTATAATACAAAATGATGATTTCATTGTATGCAACACTTCCAGCGAAGTAAGCTAAGTAGGTAACATATAATAGAACTACACAAATAGGTAAATTTGCCACAGAAATTAATACATTTGACTAATCATATAATATGAACTAATAAACTATTAGTGACTCATCTTGACGAAAAGATAAAACTCGAATAAATAGGTAAGTATAATTCAATTATATATATATCTTAATTTAATTTTTATTTTCATCAAATTGATATAATTTATGTTTCGATGTAGAAATTATAAAATATTACTAATATTACTGTAGTATATATTTGAATTAGTTATGTGTGTATTAGGACATATCAAGAGAATAGACATAAACTCGTTTTCACAGTTTAAATACAGTTTTAGCACATATTCTAAATCATTGTTTGTGTCGCCATCTGAACGTGAACTTTATTAAATAAATATATTATAATATTTATATTACTCTTTTTTGATATAAAATATATTATGATCAGACATATATAATAGGACAGACAGACAATAGATCAGACAGATATAATTATGTCACACAACTATAATAGGAATTAACACAAGAAATAAGGCTAAAAAAGACAATCTTGATCACACTTTACGTAGAAAAATCTATCTCAAGAAGAAAAGTAAAAAATTATATAAATTACAATAACTTTGTAAACGAAAAGCTGTTTTTAGTTACATGAAATATAATCTGTTTATTATTGAAAAATTTAACGGTTCAATTTGAATAAATCTGGGAACCAAAATAAAAAGGAAAATAAATAATAATTGATTTATATGTTTTTAGACATATATAATAATAATAGCATTTATTGTAATAATTAAGAATTTATAAAGTTTGAACCAACAAACAAACAAATCGTTGTAATTGAACATAGATGTATCTTATAGAAAAGTTGAAATTTTTCACAACTTTTTTTTGTCCAGAGTTGATAACATTTGTCCCAAATAGTCCCTATAAACAGTATATATATATATAATATGTATTTACATTAATAATGATAAATTAGGGTAGAAAGTCCTAGGTCGATTATCCCATTTTGTGGCTAATAAAAGTTAATATTATTATTGATAAATTAATTATAAATAACAGTATACTTCGACTTTTTCAATTGTTTCAAATTTTGTTTGACTGCGATTGGTCGTATAAAGTCGCCTATAATTTGATTATTATTTACTTTGCAAAGTATTATTTTATTTTTGTTCAAAATAACTAAAAATGATAATTTGTAGAGTAAATAAAATGGAACTGCAAATAAACTGGCAATTTAAAAATCTAAACAAAATTCTAAAAAAAATTGATCGAATCAAAGATAATTTGACTAAGCCTGCTGAATTATTTTTTACGAATTTATGAACACCATGAGGAAATTGATATTAATGGGTCTTAAACTATATATACTTAAACTCAATAGTGAAGCAAATATTCATACAAGTATACATATCATGAAATTATTTTTAATTAATGAATACTAATCTGAAATTTATTTCAACTTAATTTTCATTAAATATCGAATTTCCAAGATAATGTTCAGTTTTTTTTTAAATATTAGACACATTTTTTAATGACAAATATAATCTAGAATTATTTATAGTAATTATTGAAAAAATGATGTACTTGAAATGTTAGAAAAAAGATTAAATAAAAACTTTAACCAGTTAACTTAATTTTGTTTTAAAATAAAAATTTAACACCAAAAATGTTATTTATTAATATTAATAAACTAATAAATTTCGTAAAACTTAAGGATTTCAAAAATTATATTCACCACTTAACTTGTTTGAGCGGATTAAGTAAATATCTTGCGGATTAAGAGAAACGATTTTGGGATTTAGAATCACAAGCTGCTAGAAATTTTCACGAATGCATTGATTTCATTTAGTAGAAAAGTTTGAGACAGTTTTTTCTATATTATTTTTTTTTCTTGAAGAAAAAAATGCACAATCAATTAAATAACATTTGTAATATAAACAATGAAATGAGTGCCCAAACTAACATGAATATGATCACGGATTATAAGATATATTAATTACGTTTTATTCTAAAAGCTATGAGTTTATAGTTATCAGAAGTTTTTATGATTGTATATTGCAAAAAAAGATCATTACAGTAAATGAAATGTGCAAAAATATGTAGATTTATGAATAAAAGTCTAATTTGCAACTGATGGTATTGTCAGATATTCGCGCTTCTTCAAATCTTTCTCCGTTTATCTTTCGAATTCTTCACCGGTCAATTTCATTCCCCTCGTAGTTTCCTCTTCCTGCAGACTTTACGAGTTGGTGTAAATACCAAACAGCACCATCGGCGGCGATGTTTGATGGCGATGCTAGCCAATATTAATAACTTCGCAAACGGTGAAATGTTTTTAGGAAATTGAAGAGATACAAACGAAAAGTGAAAAGAGGAAAGAGCCAGAAAACGAAAGATGAAATGAAATGAGTGGCTTGCCTCTGGCGAGGCGCGAATGCAAAATGGAAAACGTACATTCGACTGGGCTCTGCACATAAATTTAGAAAACGCACTTAGTGGAGTTACAGCAACGGCCGCGTCTCCCCTTTGCTCCCCTTTAGCTGCATGCGACTCGATTAATACACATCGCTGGAACATAAAGCCCCAAGAGTGGCAAATATGTTATTACACGCTAACGCATTCTAACGACGCTATGGAACTAACAAACTCATATAGATGTGGTTGGGATTCATCGGGCATTTGCGAAACACGCGCATTCGGATCGTCGGGAAATGTTTCTGACTGGTTTTGATGGATACTCGGAAATCCATTGAACTTGTCCCACGAATTTCGTGAATATCGCGGTTGCATTTATAGCATTTCGTATTAAACTCGATCGATATAAATGTGCATGGTTGGTTTGTATGCACATAAAATGACAAGATTATTTGTTTCTCCATTAACTAAAATTCAAAGTAAGTGATACGAAAATAAACTTATTCATTTCACAATTAAGTTATTTTGATCATTTTTTAATGTTATTAGGTTGTGTTACTTCAGTGTAGTTAACATAATGTGACATAATCAAATTATGATATTTTTTGTTTTGAACTTCTTTTGAAACATAGATTAATAATAGATTTTTACTCCATTTCGCAGGTTACCTATGACTCTCTCATGCCACATCAAATTTACGAGGCACATAAGATGAAACTAACTGGGTTAGTAAGTAATACTGTTCAATTTGTTTTATGATGGCCTGTAAACTCTTAAGACAATGCATATAATACATTTTTATGAGCATTGATTCTACTTTTCTCAACATTACAGTATTAATTAATTTAAAATACAGTCCAGTATAACGATAAATCGAGTTTTACTTGCATTCGTAAAATCTCAATATATTTGTGAGTTTAACACTTATTAAGATATAATTACTTTTTTATATATAAATATAGTTAGTTGTTTTCAATCAGAGAAGTTTATTCTAAATCATATTGTCAGCATACAGATTGATATGTGACATTGCTATGGTTACTTGTAAGGAAAATCTTTATTCAATTACTTTTGTGGTGTTTTAAACTATAAATTTTGATATTAAAGATACACTTGAGTCTTCGTGTTTTGGATTGATATTTTTTATAGTCCTATACTTTAACAAATCTGTGTATAAAATTAATTATTTATGTACTTAGTACATTATTACAAGTACTTAGAACATGGGTGTAATAGTTGTTTGTATTAGTTGATCTTTTTTACCATTATTTTTATGAATAGAATTGGAACTAGCAAGTGAAACCTAAGCGATTGCAACTTGCTATCAGAATTGGACAGTTATACTGGAGGAAGAATAAAAACATGAATGCGATTAAAACCTAAATAGGATATATTGCACTCAGCTCTGAGGAACACATGCAACTCACATTCGAAGTTATTCAGAGATTCCAGTACAAAACATTGAGGAATTTAGTTGTAGCCTTGGTATATAATCAATGATAAAATTCACAGAGAAGCCAACATCAATTTTGTAAAAGATGAAATTAGCAAAATAAGCAGTATAAAGGACCGACAGGAAGATCATTCTAACCAGCTCACAGTTGGGCTCATAAACACTCCATCTTCGTAGATTGAAGACATTCAAGGCACAAGACCTTCCAGACCGCTTTAAATAAAAGTATGTGTGATTTTATGGAGATTGACCATTGAATCAATTTTCGTTGTTTATAAGGAAAGGCAACATTTTTGTAAATTTAAATTTAATAAGATCACTGAAGAATAACATTTTATTTTGACAGACCAATATAATTTTTGGATATCACCAACCTTAAAACGATACGTTTCAAAATTAACACTTAACAAAAATATCGATGATGTTGTTATCCTAAATCGGAAGTTGTTTCGGAAAACATAAAAAATGCCCACAAAATGGTTTTAAAAGATAACAGATACTTTAAATATATCAAAACAAAGTGTGTTTACAATTTTGCACGAAAACATGATCATGCGAAAGATGCTTTCGATGTGAGTTCCGCTTTCGCTCACTTTTAACCAATACCCATGTCACAAGTCGATGAAAACGATGATTATATTGAATGAATTGTGCTTTGAATTGCTCCCTCGCCCGCCGTACTCTTCAGATGTGACCCAGTGCGACTACTGACGCAAAAAGGGAAATAAATTTGGCTCTAATGAACAAGTTATTGCCGAAACTGAGGCCTATTTTGAGAGCAAAAACAATTGTTCTACAAAAAAGGCATCGAAACATTAGAGGAGCGTTGGAATGAATGTATCACTTAGACCGGAGGTTTATTGAGTGATGTGTTACAAATTATAAAACAAGTTATTTATTTTATATTTTTTTAAATAAAGCTTCAAGTATTTAAATTCATTTAATAATTCATTTGGGGCGGAAAGTCCTTTGCAAAAGTTATAAAAGTTGTTTTTTAGTTTCATTTAATAATTTTTGTATAAATATATTTTGATTTTCTTTTCTCTCTGTTTATATCTATTGCAAGTTAATATCATTATTAATAAATTTGTTTCAAATAGGTTCATCAGATATTTGTAGAAACTATATGTTTGAAAAACTTGTGTAAGTTAGATCTTTGTAATAATTCTTCTCTTTCGCAATTAATCTTAAACCTGCGTCCAGCGAAGAAGAATCTGCCGGACTGCATTTATATTTGGTTTTATTCTTGTTAGTTTCATTCGTGGCTGTGGCGTGGTTTTTTATTCGGCAGTGGCTGTTGTGCGAGTCGTTTGAATTACAAATGTTGTAGGTATGACAAATATGCAATGGCCATTCGGAATGGCATAGATCACGTTGGATACTAGTTTTCGCACTCTCCTCGTCCGACATTCCTATAATTAATAATTGTGAACATCACCTCTTCCTTTCACCTCTACCCCACCGTACCTGATACTGCTGCCGTTGCGTCCGCTGCTTGTGGTACTATTCGGAATCCTTTATTTTCTGCATCTTCGTAGGTTTAGGAATTTGACCCTTTGCGAACCCCAGCAAGCAAGCAAACGCAAAAAGTTGATCTACTGTCTTTCCAAAACATTGCTGGAATCGCACGCGTGGTCTTTTTCGTTTCGTTTGTTTTTGTGTGCGTGTATCTTTTTCTTATGCATGTGTGAAATTTTTGTTCCTTTGACGTAACGTCTAATCGAATTGGTTTATGGATAACGAGGATATATGACAATGGCGGTGTGATAATAACGATGAAGACGTGATCTGGCTTCTGTCTCTCTTTCCCTATGTCCATTCTTCCACACACAATGGTGGTTGGTTGCTAATATGGAGTCAGTTTCCGGCAGGCAATTTCCCAACTTGGACAGAGGACGAAGAGTCGGACGGCATTAGTAAGTACGTAAGTAAGTGAGGTCCGTCCGTCCGTCGGCCGGTCAAGCCAAGCCAAGCCAACAACGAGCGATCACATATCTTCACGACCGAACCACCGCCGGACAAAATAATGGCCACCAAAGACACTGGGGATAAGAAATGGCAAATAAATGACGAAGAGCAAAAAAAAAAATGAAAGGAGAACCAAAGCGAAGCTAAGAAATTTAGCAAATCTACAAGTCAATTCGCGTTCGGGCTGTGCGCGCGAGGAATTCTTTCCAGAAAACGCCAGTTTTCGCGTGCCGAAACCGAAACGAGAAAGAACTAGAAGCTTGAGGGAAAAAAAGGGGGAAGGGAAAATAATCAGCAACGAGTGTAGGATTGAGATGTCAAGAAAGACGCCGCCGCGGTCCATTCTGTACGCATCGCTGATTTTCTGATCATTTTATTATTTCCTGATTGATTCTTTTTCTTGTTCACCGAGAGACTCCCAATTAAACACATTCCTCCATCAAATTTCATCATTCAATATTGATATACTACATTTCTATTTAATGTCTAAACGAGAATGTTTAGGATTATTATAAATGATTGTCGCTCATAATCAAGTATTACAATCACATTTTCAGGATTCAAATCATATATTATAATTGATAAATTTACACATATAACTAGTGTTTTATACATTTATATGTCCCAAATTTCTCAAGAAATACAAATCCCCTGGAAAAGTTAAATTTCTACTTTACCATTAGCTAGTTATACTAATTTTATTAACCTTTCTTTGCCCCAAACCAAATTTAAACCTTCAGTTAAAAGTTAAGCTTTTATGCACCGACAAATGCACACCAATTGGAAATCACTGCTTTATATATTTATTCGTGGGGTTCAGCGAGCAACTCCAACATCGAAATACTACAGCGATTCCAATCGAAAACTTTGCGCACAATTACCGATGCACCCTGGTATGTCCCCAACAGTGTTTTACATAGTGATTTACAAATCAAAACAGTGAAAAGTGAAATTACAAGCTATAGTGAAAGGTTTCAAGAAAGGCTCCAATCACACCCCAACAAACTAGCAGAAAATCTTCTAGTAAAGCAAATACAAACAAACAGACTTAAAAAGTGAAACATTCTAGACTTACCACATAGATTTAATTAATATTATTACATTATATAAAATTATTATAAGTTAATTTTTATAGATGGATACTGTTGAGTTTCCCATCTACATGACAATTGTACCGCCAACAAATTTGCTTAATGTCCTATTTGTGATAGATTGTGAATAAATAAATGATATACAAAAAAAAATATATTTATTCTGAGCAAAATTAATTTATTGTTTTTATGAGAATACCTTCTTAATACAAAAACATATTGATTGGGGTATGCATTAATCTATAAGTCACTTTAGACCAGATTATTTATTCTATAGTCAACGTTATTATTATATATTTTAGTAATTTTTGTGTAGTTTTTTTTATAACAGAATAATAATATTTTTGGTTTTTATTATATATTAAAGTTTTATTTTAGCACCATTTTTTAATATATTAGTTCTATTGAATTCATTGAGTTGTGCAATTTATAATATGGTATTTAGTATCTTAGGGATCGAAGAAATTTTGATTTCCATTTATAGTCGTTACCTAAAAGCAATTGTTTATACCATTTCATCAAAATCATTAAATTTTGCACAACATTTCTTTTAGCAAATTCACCACAAATTGAATCAAAAATGCTTATATTGTCTTTATTTAATAATAAAATAACAATGATGTGCAAGTTCGATCAGTTACATTATAATTTTACTCATTAATTAACATGTTATAATTAAAATGATTTTCGATATTTTCTACATTTAATGCAAATCTCTATTGTTAAAAAATAGAATACTTACACTTTTTAACATTCCCACACACGGACTGCTTGAATCACTTAAAAGAAATCAAAAGTTTGGAAAATTAAAATGTCCCTTCTTGGATTTGAAAGCGACACAGCTGATATTGATTTCTCGTTGCAAGCAGAATTTCTAATCTGAAATTAAGTATAATGAAGTGTATCTTCCAAATTTAGCTCAGATGCTAAAGCTTCATTATTACTCGATTTTTTTGTTTATTTTTAGCACTAAAACTGCGATGCCAGTCAAAATATAATTAACGTAAATTTAATTTTGAAATTCCTACTCATGTTGATGTCATACATATTTTAAATATATACGAAAATTTTAATAATTAATATGTGCAAATAAGTTATAATGAAACAATGAGAATTATGGACACATACATTCTGTTGCACAGTTTTGTCTCCAAATCATATCTGTATATATATTATTTTTTGAATGGAAAGATTATTATAATTATTAATTATTGTTATTGCAACAGTGAACAATATAATACAATATTCTTATATTTGAAAAGAAAATACGCTGCAAAGGGCTATAAACCATAGGTCTTTCTGCCCGGAATGGAAATACTGATTTGAATGTTTTGATGCAGAATGTTTCTATAAAATAAATTGATTGGAGCAATTGTTATATATTATAAGAAATCTTAAAAAATATAATCTCCGTCGTTTATTTACTTTAATTTATTTTGTATTTTACAAATGATTTAATAAAATGGAATGAAATTGATTTTGATCAACATTTTTTGAAGTATCAATATTCTTGTTACTTTCACACACAACTATTTCAATAAATTCCTTTTCAATGAATTCACTTTATTAAACAATTAACTTATTTTATGTAAATTTTGTGACATATTTATACATAATTGTATTCAGGAGCTTTGCTAAAGATCAGGGGTTAGCAACACTTCATTACGATATTAATTTAGATTTTGAAAAGAAATGTGAATACATCAATGGAAGAATAAATAAAACACCTTTTAATTCAGAAAACAGGTTTAAACTATTGGAAAGTTTTTACAAAAAGTTCAACTCTTTGTATTAATTTTGAATTTGACTATGAAAGTCAGAAAATGATAAATTTCAATATTATATTATATAGAATCTAATTGTAAGAACAATTACAATAATTTTACAAAAAATCTTTTAATGTAGATATATTCTTTCATGAAGAACTTTGACTCGCAAAAATATGTACATTACGAAATAAATTTTACTAACAATAAGATGTTAAAGATAGTCTTTGGTTTTTAATTTTTGTTTTGTTGAACACAATAACTTTTTCTTATATGCCTCATGTTGATTATAGATATAAAAATGAAGTCCCGTTTTATTAATTCAACAAAAAATAATTAGAATATATATTTTTAAATGTAGACTTTTTGCACAAAAGTAAGTTGAATTTAGAAATAAATAATGATATATTAAATGTAAGGGCACCATTGAGATGAAACTTATATACAAATGCAGTAAATTTATTCTAGAAAGATATTTGGAGCAAATATTTTAAAATCTAGGCTTTAGACAAATGTGATTTGTATTTAGAAACAAATAATTATATATGATTTCATTATAACAATGTTTATTAAATTTCTGTATATATAATAGATTGTAGTAACAATCATTTCATTATTTATTTTTAATGAATATAATTAAAGTAAAATTACTAACAACCACAAGAAAAATTCAAACTGAAAATAATAGAAATACAAATATATATAGACCGTAGGGTTTCTGCCCTGAAATTACTAGTTTACCTAATTCAATATTTTATTGAAACATAGTTGTAAGTGAAATTGCAATGTTTTCCATTTTTTATTATGCATACATATAAATTTATACAATGTATTGTTTATTAGACTTAGACGTAACTATAACTTTAATAATGTGAATGAAGATGCGTTGAAAAAGATGAATGATTTCACTGCATTGCGATTAATGCAGCTACATAAAAAGCGCTTACCTCTTCGGAAATAAAACGTAATCTGCTTCCTGCGAAGTTCACTATGAATAAATTTCTCGATTAAAGGTTTGTGTTTCTTCACAACGAACTTTATGTAGCTATAAAATATAGTTAGTAATAATATAATTATACAATGGCATGCATTTCATTATTTTAATATGATATTATTCCACATGGGGAAAAGACCTACGGTCAATATCCCTTTGTAGCAGTTGATTTTGATTTAATCAATATTTTTGTTTTTATCTGTTTCAGTGTTTCAAAACGCAAAATGTATCTAATTTTACTGATTTTACTGAAATGTGTATCTGATTTTATTGATCCAAATAAGTTAGAAACAATATTGATATTTTTTGATACATAAAATTATTTTGTGAAATTAAATTAAGAACGTCAAAAAACATAAATCAATTATTTGAAGTTCCTGTAAAAATTGACATTAAACTTTTTTTTGTTTGGTGTGTGTCTGGTTGCTATGACATTGACAATCTGCCCATACATGTAAAGTTTACTTGTGAAATTCATTTTACAAAAACAACGTAAAGAAAACCTACTTAAACGAAAATTATCTATTTGTGATTGTTTCATATAACTTTTCGCAAATAAGGCTAAATTCAGTATATAATAGAATACAATAATATCCCTATCTTTCAGTGCTCACAACAGCTGTATGATATTATATGGAATGTAATAATATTATATGGAAAACTTTTGGTAAAAATGCCTAATTATATAACAGATACTTGTATTTGTGGTGAATGATAAATTGTAAATTCAGTATCTTTTATGTAGAATGTTTAAATCATAATTTGTAACGAGTTTAATTTCATATATTCTCTTCTTTCAGGATAGATAGTTTAATTCATGATGAACTATTTATTTTATTATTATTTCAAACAAATTGAAATTTTACATTGAAATCAAAAGTTTTTTGAATATGTTTTTGCTTACTTTACATAAATACTTTAAAAGGGAGTCGACCACCAATACTGTATGCCTAATTTGAAAAATAAATTTGCTAATACTATGTTTTATTGAGAGGAAATCATTAAAGCAAGCAATATATACAAGACATCCATCCAAATTACTAGTCATGGATCTGATGAATACTACTAGTCTTCACCATCGAAGATGAACGTTTTAAGCCAGATGATGTGACAAACCTATTTTAAACAAACTATTTGTTCTCGAGTGTATGTGATAAACTAAGTTATAAACCTTGATTAATCCTTGGATCAATACTTTAAACCCAAGTTTAAAGTTACTAGTTCAGTTTATTGTCTATATGAAGACAGATTGCTGAAAATAGACAATAGACAATAAAATCGTTTTTATAACTTGTCAATATATCTTCATATTCTGTATATTTTTAAATAATAATACTGTTTACAGCTAACATGAGTAATAAAGTAGTATTAATGATAATAATAAAAAAGTAATTCATTATATTCTTATATAATAGAGAAGGCTATCCGTACATTACTATTATTATCATAAATAAGAGTGAATCTATATGATAAATGTAGTAAACGTAATATGCATACAAATAATGATTGCGAATAAGTTTTATTCATACAGATCTATTCAAATGAAAGTCTAGAATGCGCAACCTTTCATAATGTGATTACCAAACAGTACATTATAGCTTATAGTGGATATGTGTATTGGCCAAAATAGAAATATTAAGTTGGCTTTAATGTGTATGAAAATTTTTCAGTTCAGTGATAATGAAATAAATATCAATGGTCACAAATTTTTATTGTTAGAACATTCATTCGTACTAAACAATCAAAATTTTCGAGTGATATAAATAGTAAACTTGTATCCCTCAGGATTACTATAAAGTAATGTGAGATTATCGAAAACTTAATACATTTTTGGTACATGAAATTAAACGCAACCTTTGGAGGAAGCTATTTTAAAAAGAAAGAAAAATACCGACGGAGAAACTATGAATTGTTATAATAAAACTTCAAAGAAACAATATGCTCATTTTAAATTTATCAATTTATTATTACCACAACCAAGAAGACAACTAATTTCGGAAATCTAAAATTATGAAAAACAATTAGATATATTAAGTCTGACAAATAAGAGTATATGATGGATTTATTATCATATGAGATTCCTCCCGTTCATCATGAATATTTTAAAATGTTAAATCCTAAGTAAAATTCAATATAATTATACGTAGAAAGAAAATGATTAGCGAATATACATATTGTAACTTTGTAAATTTAAAATATTTTTCTATGTAAAAAAAAATGTAGAATGAGTGTACAAAAATATATATTTACAAAAGTTATATTTAAAAACTGTTTCCTTTATTTCAATTTTTATTAAATTAAATAATATTGAATAAACTTTGTCTTTATTATTATGTTTAATTAATATTGATACAACTGAAATATAATTTATTTGTTAATTATATTTTTACAGTTATTCATGAATTTTGAAAGTGAAGTAAGTCATTTTAGGTATAATAAAACATGTATTTTGTTTGCCTGCACTATAAACACTATGGGATAATATCTTAAATTATCACATAATACCAGAAAATATGTCTATGGGTTACCTTTTTACCAATATTTCAAAATGTATTATAATGTAAAGAAATATAAAAAATGGGTTTGCCCCACTTTCAAAATAAAAATGTAGAAAAACGTTTGATAAGTTCATTCATTGAAGTGAAAATTGCACAAATCGAAAAGAAGCCGCGTGCTGCAGCCGAGAAAATATGGACCGAGGCAATCGGGCGAATAATTGAGGTGGCCGAGACGTCTTCGAGCTATGTAGGTTTCGGAATTCGCTGCTCGCTGCTGCTGCTGGTGAGGTTTTCGCAAATAAGAAAAAAAAAATAAGCAAACAACGACGACGACAATGAACAAGAAGAAGAACGAGCCGTTCTTTTACCTTGTGTTTATTGTCATTTCGCGTTCTTATTTAGAAATTCGCCTATTTTTCTCTCAATGCAACTCGCATAAACAATTAGATAACACCTGTATGCAGTGCAGCGTCGGCGACCTTTTCGACTTTGCAGAATAGGATAGTAAAGTAATAGTTGTACGTTTTCTTCTTTCTTTCATTCTGAACGTCTCCTCTCCTTTTTGTTGTTGTTGTTTTTGTCGTATTGTTTTGTTCGCAGAAACTCTCAAGGGGAAAAAATAAATTAATGCCGCCGAGGAAGGAATTCGCCAACCTAAATAACTCTTTTTCCCCATAGCGCAGAAGAAGATGGAGTAATGAGATAGAGAGGGAGAGAGACTCAAATAAAACTTTATGTAATTTCGGGAAGCGGCGGCGTCGGCGTCGCCGCAGTTTATTGAGTATGTAGCCTAGTAGTAGTCGGCCTGAAGCTGGGCAATGTGTAAAAATAAATATTCTATATTTGAACCATAAAAGTCGCCTTCTAAATTTGGAACTATGTGAATTGCGCGCTCCGTGAATTGGAAATCGCGGGGCATAATCCTTCCTCCCAACAAACCAATTCCAAGACACGCATTACGTACTGCAATCATCCACTCTTTTCATCTAAGAAATCTTTAAAAACCGTTGCACTAATCGATGTTGCAATCGAACAACCTAGGTTTGCTTCTAGTGCACAATGATACCGCATGAGGCGCGGTAGCTAGGACTCGCTGCGTGTGGTTTGCTCTGGGGCGGCGTCATTTCCGTCATTGCAATGTCGAAAATGCGACCATAAATTTTAATAGCACCATCTAATGAATCAGTCTTCCCCATACATTTATACACAATATATATGTATACATTCATGCGTTTGTGTGTGTGTGACTGTGTGTTATTAAATTGTGCGAAGCAGCGTGAATGCTAAGTGCCTTTTAAAGAAACCTTTTAGCATTCAATATGATTCGTAATTCCCCAGTTCCGATCTCATCGGACGCTTCGAAACTACACAATAGAAAATGATATTCAAAAAGGAATATCGAAGAATTTAATTTAAACGGAAACATTGACTTGAGGAAATACGAAATTAACTTAATTTCAATTAAGACTTCATTTTCATTATTAATTTTTCGGCATGTAGTTTCAACGTTAGCAATTTTCACTTTAGCACGCTGCACGATAATTCTAATTCTGGTATTGAGAGGTTTTTGAACTTGGTGGTTTTAGACATAGCGCTTAGGTATTAGGTTGGTCTTGATCCTTCACTATTTCTGATCGTTTAATGAGTAAGCCGAATGTTATTCTCGGAATAAACAATTTCACGATTGATATTCTATATTGGTAATATGCATAAACGGCACGTGGCTTCGTGGACCGCAAAAATTCTTCAATAATTGTATCAGTGTACCGCACATGTTTTGTTTTAACAATACATAAGACTAATATAAATTTGTAATATTCAACATTATAAATTATTATATAACCAGGCCAGAAAGACCTATAAATGTTAAATAAATCTCTCTATTGTATAATCATTTGATTTTGAATAATATTTGTTTTATTAATACTATTATTGGTTTTACTCTTGAAATACAAAAAAAGTGTGTTTTTTTGCATATTGCAGGTTTCATTCTATAATTACTAATCTTTAAGTTCTATTCTATTTCAATATGTAAACGACTATGTGATTCTACAGATAATATAATTGACGAAATTACTCGTTAATGTTCATAACTAACATAGATAAATAAAAACAGTTAATTTCTTAAAAATATGTAATATTCGTGAAAAATATACTTTTCATAATTAGAACGTGTGTTGGAACACTTCTTTCTGCAGTGGCAATAAGTACATAAATTGAATATGAAAAATGTGTTTTTCAGTAAGTCAGATCTGTTACGTTAATAATAGATGATTATTTTATTATTCTGCTATAATCATTGTGTATCTGTTAGTATTAATAATTATTATATCTTTCAATTTATTTTGCTTCTTACATAGTATATAATAATTGTATTGTTTTTAATGTATTAAACATTTATTAAAACCTATATGGTAAAAAAAACTGACAAAACAATCAGAATAAAAATAGCTGTTTTAGCTTAAATATTCATCGATGAAAATTTCGTCTACCTTTAATATTTACTTAAAATTTAAGAAAAAGACCTTGCTTGATAAGTCTTTGGTCGAGTAAAAATATTATATTATTATTGAAATTTTGATGTATATTGCATAGTAAAATAACAATTATTTAATAAAAAATTAACAAGGATTGTTTTCCAAATATATAATTATAGAAAAGAATATACAAACTTTCTTACCTTCCAGTTAACTGCACTTCAAACTAATCAGTAGGAAATATATTTATAGGAATAGTATCAACTTTTGCAAATAATAATTAACGACTCATATAAATTGCTTAAATTGTGTGATTTCTTCTGAAAGAGCTTCATGATATTATACACTACAACCTTATTGTTGATTGTTTATTTTAATTGAGAGATATTTATAGACTTTTTTATATAAAATTAGCAATTTGAGTGTCTTCTTAATATATTTACTTTGGGAAGTATTTGTATTTAGAACATATATTTGATGTCTGCACGTTTCTTTACTGTTTTAGGTTAAAGTTTTGAACTTCCACGTTTCTATCTATTCTAAATTCATTACAATCGGTATACCGTATTATGCCTATTTATATTTTTCTTGAAAGTGTATTATAGCAATGCCATGTGAAAAATAAGATACTGATGCAATAAGTTTTAGTAATAATCTATGTTGTTCAAAATATAACAAAGTCATAAAATAATAATCTGAAGAAAATTATTTGTCTTAAAATGGTCCATTCATGAATTTTGTTCAAAATAAAATAATGTAATATTATATTATTCTTACATTCATTATGTAGATTTTTTTCAAGTCATACAAGAAGTAACACTATACAGATCATATCAGTCAATTGGCAATTATATATAGTTTTCGAAAAGTTATTACTAAAATTTATTGACATACTCCAGGGAAACAACATATTCCAGGAGTATAAGTTTGAATTCCACAAAGAGCATTCCACAGTGGCACAAATTTACCTGGTTCTTAAAGTTGTGTATTACACACAATAATAAAAATAATACTAAACAGGATAGAATACTGGATAACTCACAGGTTTTTAATAAATTATGTCATCCTAGACTGGTCTATAAATTTAAGAAATTCATACACTTTCTTTCGTATTATAAAATCATAATGAATAGTCTATTCCGGATAAAGTTACAAGAATGCAGCTTTTCTATTTCCAATTGAATGTGGGATACCACAGGGAATTGTACTTGTTCTTATTATATATCCCAACATCGTTTTACCCAATAACTTAATGGAAATACTTAAAATTTCAAACTTTCGAGAAAGATAGCAAGAAAGACCACAATAACACTCAACTATACTAGTTGAATATCTACTTGTAAATTAAGTACAAACATATAGACTTAAAAGGTACAAAATTCTAGACTTAAAGCATAACTTTATTAATTATTTTATTATATAGTAATCTGAATAGACTAATTCTGTTGAGTAACTATTTGTGATATATAAATGATTAAAAAAAAACTCCGTATAGGCAAATGAAAGAGTAAAATAGCATAAACAATCAACTTTAAAGTAACTATTATTAAAAAAATATTTTCTAATAAATGTTCTAATATATTTACCTTTGCAAACAAAGTTCATCTTAACGAATTAATTTCTTAAAAGATATTCTTAATTCAAAGTATGACAGTATTGTAATATTATTGTTGTCCATAAATCAATTACTCAATGTTCTGTAGAGTATTATTTGTGCTTTAGCAATTAGTCATAATTATAATTTTGTAAAAATCCAAGAATTAATGACCCTTTAAAAAATAATGTTATTTCTGATTTCATAAATTAATAAACTTAACAAGATTTCCTAAAAAAAGAGATATTTCAAAAATATCAAAGAACAGTTCGTTCTAAAATGACTGTGTGTAGTTGTAAGATGCCGTAAAGCAAATGAGCCTGAAAAGAAGAATATATAGTGTGGTGAACGCGATTTGGAGAAAAGCCCGTTTCAAATTTGTATGTGAGTTAGTGTATGTTCTGTAGTGTATATAGTTATAATTCCAAATGTATTTAAGGCTAGAGCAGACGTTTGACTATTTTAGTAGCAAGTAAAAATAAACACATTCGTGTTTTAGCCGGCGTCGGGTTTAAGAAAAACGGCCGACCGAAACGTACACACATAGCATGTAACATAGTCAAATCGTACATAGACCAGTAGTAAAATGGTCTACAGGCTACATAGTCATCAAATTTCAATCGATCCTGAAAGCGAGAAAAGAACATTCAGATTGCGTAAATTGAGACAAAGTTGTTAATTCATCGATTTACAAACGTATCTTTATTATCTTTATCATTTATGTACATTCAATTTCGAGCTAAACAATAAAAAATAAAATACACGAAGAGAAAAAAAAAGTTAAGAATAATAACAATTTATAATAAAGTTTAATAATAATTATAATAAACTAATTAAAGGGTGTTTTGGCAGTTTTAAGATATGTTTTCTCCGTTTACGAAGAAATTTAATGACCGAAAAAATAATAATAAACATAAAATACATTTAATATAAATATGAATGAAAAAGGGGGGAAAAGGCACTTTTCGGTTTTAGAATTTAAGAACTACAGAGTATAGAGGGAGATATTATTACATTCTTACTCACTACGAAGCCTTAATAATGTATTTATTTCAAATTAATAAATTCATTGCTTTTACTGGGAAATTTAACTTGGATCGAAGTGTCGCTGGAAATGGGGATGGTTGGTGTTTCGTTTTTTTTTTGAAGATGACTAGATTAGAATCGAAAATTCAGTCTACTCATTAAAATTAATCAATTTTATTCTTAAGTAAACATTTTGAAAAGTTGTGTTTAAGTACTTATTGTCCATGTCTTGTAACCTGTGCACGTGCAGTAGCGTGTGTGTGCTTCTCTTTCTTTTTGTACCTAATAAATTCGAAAATAAACGACTTAAATATAAAATATTAGAAATGTTTCATATGTTGGTCCTTGGGGGAAGATGGTGGAACGCAAGAATGATGATTTGGAAAATAAAACGAATGCGCTTAGAATAATAACTGAACGTATGTGTAGTATGTATGTGGTGGAGTGGCGTGGCTTCTGGGAGAGGCCTCGGCCGCGCGCGCCTCTTCTATTTTTAAATTATTAGGACAATAATATAATTTCTAAAACTAGAATTATTTACGCGGACCCAAAATACCTTTCCGAAAAGAAAGAGGTAAAGGAAATCGAGATTGAGGGAATTGTAGTGAGAGTAGTTGCAAAGAAATGTTCAATTTTGTAATATCTGTAATAGAAAAAAAAAGCTAGGCATTGTACGGTCTTGTAAACATTGTAATACAAAAATATGTTCTAACAAACATTTCTACTTTTGCAACCCAACCGAATCAAGCAATTTACACATCAAGTTAATAATTTCCAATTCTCAGTATATTTATTTGAATAACATTTATATATTTTCAATTTTATTAAATATTTTCTTATTAAATGTATCTTTTTTTTGTGACTTCATTATATAATTGTCTCTAGATATTTTAATTTGCAAAACACGTTGCTTCGATGATGATAAGCAATTCACGTTCAATTAAATATGAAATTAAAACTTTTTTTTTAAGTCCGCTCCTTATTTTTTTGTCTACTTCTTTCTTTTACGTAATATCAATTATTACTTAATTCGCTTTAATGAACGTTGCCTTTTTTCGCAACACCGATGATACGTATTAAATGAATTGAGTTTGCGCGAATTGCCGTTTATCCTTTTTTCGTCGAGAGCGCGCTCGAGCTGAATTTTCCATATGGAAGAAACCGCTTTCAGTTTTATAAATAAGGAAGCTAAAAATAAGCCTAATTTCGACGCCCGTCTGCTGTTAACTTCCTTCTACACAAAACCGATGTAATTTCCTCGTTTAAACACGAACACAACAAAAAAGAACAAACACGGAGGAATAATTATTATGGCCGTGTGTTTTTTTTATATAAATAAATGTCTTTACGTTTTAATGCAACTCCATAAGTTAATACAACTGCAAATTATTGGAAATGATTGGAATCTCTTTCAATAATTAGATTTTTTTGTGTGTGTGTAGATATTTTTTTACGTCTTTGGAAAGTTTCGTATGTGAAGTCGCTGCTATTCCTTGGGGGATTGGAAAAGAATGTCGGATTAGTTGGTTTTTTGCGGTGGACACCATTGTAAATAATATATGACAATTAAAGAGAAAATTTACGGGATGCGCAAATATTTGAGCCGTGGCCAAGTAACGAGTTACCTCACGTGAAAAATCGCGCGGGTTGAAAGCAAAAAAAAAACTGACACGGAGGCGTTTTGACCCAATTTCGGTTGGTATTTGCTTTGGGATTCGTATATTTTTTTGTTCTTCTGAAAGTTATGACTTTTAGGGTATGGTGGAAGGAAGGAAAGAAGAGAGGAAGCCAATCGCGCCGTGATTAGAGCGCGCGCACGTCTTCGTGGTTGTTGTTGTTGTGAACCGGAAAAGGAAGCGGAACGGAAGAGGGGCACGTGCCGATCTGCATGCACGGTCTCTCACTTCCTCTTGGCAGACAAGTCCAGTTCGCCTTGCCCGTTAGTGGACATAACGGAAAGAGGGATCGTGAGGAACTGGCCCAGAGAGGAGGGGTCGGTACCCTGCGGGGCCAAGCTGAAGATGACGCCGCCGTTCGATGGGGTTGCGTAGACCATGCCTTGGGGCGTCTGGTACAACACCGGAGATATGATCTGAGATGCGCTGTTAGACGACGTAGATGACGCTGTTGATACAGAAGGTGATGTCGTCGACAATGATGTAGATGAAGTGGAAGAGGAGGACGAGGACGATGATGTAGCGGATGCGGCGGGTTTGTGTGATGACGAAGATAGCGTCGTCGAGGCGTCTATCTTGCTTTGGCTAGATGCAGCCGACGTCGACTGCCTGTTCAAAATCGGCGACGTCGTCGTCGGTATCCGGAATTCCGGCGGATCTATATCACCACATATCATCTCGCCTTCGCTGCTGTCCGAAGATTCACCACCTGACATATTGTCATCCTGCAACAATGAAAAAATACAATTTTAGTATTACACATTCAAAAAGAAGCTTTCCAAACACAAAATCAAATATATTTTTGTATCGTAAAAGAAGCTAAAAACATATACTTTTATACTGAGTTCACAACCTTTTTGTACCATAATAAGTTAACAGATTTTGGTCTAATTTATTTTACAATTTAATGTTCTAAAATTATTAACAACATATATTAAAGCCTGTTTGGTAACAATATTTTGAATTTTAAAGTAAATGCAGCAAACTTAACTTATATATTTAGAATATATCGTTCAATGATTTATTAATTTATACTATCAATAACAAA
Organism: Nicrophorus orbicollis; assembly: GCA_018845635.1. Lineage (NCBI taxonomy): Eukaryota > Metazoa > Arthropoda > Insecta > Coleoptera > Silphidae > Nicrophorus > Nicrophorus orbicollis. The sequence goes on along the minus strand of JAFMTC010000858.1, from coordinate 577,884 downwards.
CTAATAGTACAAAATGAAGGAATATATACTCCGGTCTACTAATAATATTTATTCTACATTCTGAATCATAAATTACTGCATACATAAAAACACGTACATATGGATAATCTTTTTGCTCTAAACTAATTGTATTTTTTTTTTGAAAAGACAGCAATTTTTCAATCATTTTTCAAATAATATTGATACTATTTATGGATTCAGTTACAAATTATTTTCTTTTAACATTTTTCAAATATTTATTAATAATTAATAAAAAAAACCGTTAAATAATAACGTACAACATCGTGGATTCTAAGAAAATGAAGACAACTGTTGAATGGTATTAAAGGAATTGACATCCAAAGAATTGAGTTTAAATAGTGATTTTAAGTTCCGGCAAATATCGAGAATCACCAGTAATAATGCGCTTTAAAATGCGAGGAACTCGAAGATCTTCCGCGAAACGCGACGTGGCATTCCAAGCCCGATTACCTAATTGAATTAAAATACGCTGTATTTGGATCGGGGCGGCAGCAGGAATCAAAATGAAACTGCGAATATTTCGTTGGGATTTACGCAAAATGGTGGATATGTGAGGAAATGCAAAAATTGAGAAATCGCCGATTATGGGGCCAGATTCCGAGGTGTGTGGTAAAAGACACCAGAAGAGATGAAAGAGAAAAAGAGCAAGAGATGATGTCGCAGACAATGCTGATAGAGAGGGAATTATTAAGAACGATCTATTGGCGATGGCCGAAGCATCAGGCTTTGTGGTAGAAGTAGAAGAAGAAGTAGTGGTAAAGGTCCTGGGGAGTGTGGACCTGGAGGAGGAATTTCCATGGTAGCGTAAGCATTTCGATTCCTCCGGCGATGGATGATGGTACGTTTTTTTTTCTTCGCCTCCGCTCCATCCACCTCGGTACGCCGTGATGCGTGTGTGTGCGTGTGGCGTTCCTCTTCTCCTTCCTCGTCGTCCTCCTCTGGTGCAGCCACAGCGCCTCGCTCCGTTTCCTTTCGATTCGCTTTTTTTACTCTTCTCCTCCAACTTCTTCTCCTTTTCCTCGCTGGTCGTTTCCCAACGTTCCTTCCCCATTTGGCTTAGACCAGCTGCCGTACTCGCAATAATACTATAATAGGCAACTAAAAGCCAGGCTGTCTGGCGATTTTCCATCGGAATTGCTAAACCAGTCTTTCTCAAATTTGGTATTGAATCCGATGGCGGCACACGCGTAAATCCAACCACCGGCTCGAGCCGAGACTACTAATTACATGAATTAATTGTTATTTACTTCCAACGTTTATTGTCAGCGCGGGTCGATTTATGCCCGATCTTCGGAATAACGAAATCCGAGTGCAGACCGCGCCGCGCCGCAACGCGCATTCCCGCCGGACCGCAAAACACCAATCATTCTCGAACTCCACTGACCGACGTCGATATGGTTGATGCTTGTTGCATTAATCCTATCATAACAGCGATTCCCAGAACTTTCGTCTCTTATCGAAAAATCTGCTGGATGCTTGATGATGAAGGCGATGACGACCACAGCGACGACATCCAGTTGATGATGATGAAGAGAAGGAAGGTTGAAAAACGGCCAGGCCGGCAATAATAATAATCCTTTTAACAATACAATTAAAACGGCATACTTCGATCCGATAAAGCGACACTAGAATCGTGACAGAAATACGAGAGAGCCCCAAACATACTGATCGGATCCGATCCGATCCGCAATTATTGTACGCATGTATGTATGTACGTACTAACGGGCAAAAACGGCGAATATTTTCAATTAAGAGCCGAGGAGCCGAAAGCTAAATCAATATGCTCTGCAGGAAACGATTCTCTCGTATACGTCATCCTTAATTTGGTACTCTTTCTCAAGAAGAAACATCACCATCCACCAAACAATATTATTATTCATATTTCTTCTTTTCATGTAAATTAATTTGCACTCTATGTCAATAGATCTTTGATTCAATGTCTACTTAAAAGATAGAATAACATACCTATGTCTAAAGCAATGGTAGTAATTGTGTTTTCTTTTGCATTTTTTTCTTGCAATAGTTTTTATAAATTGAATAATATTATTATTCATATTTTATTTATCACAAGATATGATTTCAAAATAAAAATATCTGTTCTCTAACTACTAGTATTATTAACATACATAATTTTAAAAAAAGTATATTATAATAATAAATACTGTTAAGATACCATATGTCTATAGACTTAGTCAAGGAATACATCTTAAAGTTTATTTAATAAATAACTTACATTACAAAAGAATATATCCTTTAAGATATAAGATGCATGTATATTTTAAAACAAAATCTCAAGAAAATCTTTAAAGATAGAAGTACAGTAACATCAAAATAGTCAACCGATTTCAATAATTTAAATATAATTATATTTAATAATAGTTATTTTAGTAATAACTATATTTTAGTAAAAATTGCACCAAGATTGTATTGAGTCTAAAATTTCATTATATATTGCAACTACATATAAAAGTAAAATCTTATAATTTTCTAAAAAGACTACTATTTAATAAATAATAAATCAGTTTATAAAACAAATAATTATATCCTTTAATTATAAATAAATTTTCAAAGATTTTTCAAGAACACATGAACAAGAACACAAGTAATGTCGTTTTTGTGTATGTCAATATTCAAAATGGTGGTAAAGACATTTTAATAATGTTGTTTAATCATAAATAATTAAATCTTATTTTTATCTGCAATTTTGTGTGAAATGGCAAGACAAATAGTAAAAAAGATACATTAGAGGCATTGTATGCTTTTTGACTTTCACAAGGGTAGTTCCGCAAGAATTGCTGCCAAAAACTTTAGCGATACTTATTCAATTGCATTAGACATTCGTGAATGCCAAAGGTAGTTTCCTATATTCAGTTCTGGTAATTTTGATCTTTCCAGCGTGTATTAATCAAGTAGACAATGACGCGTTAAGGGCAAATCTATGTGTGTCAATTGAAGAGTTGTCAATCACTCTTAGCCAACCTCGGTCAACTATTCAAGAACATTTTCGACAGATTGGTAAAGTAAGCAGAGCCAATGTTAGATCGAACAAAACATAGACCGATCCACCATATGCAAATAATTAGAAGTCTTTTTTGGACCCATTTTTTCACATGAGATTAAAAATGGATCCATGAATTCCATTTATATTATGTATATATAATATTTCCATTTATTATTATTGCTACAATATTTTCTATGTAACGAAAAAAAGGAAACTTTGATATTAAAAATGCCAGTTACAAAAACTCAAGTTTTATTGAATTCCCTTAAAAGATTGCATTATTTATTTTGAATGGAGATGCAGTTCAAGTATAGCTTTTTGTTGTTGAAATTAAATTTGACAAATAAAATGTAACATGTCAATTCATGATATACAAATAATTCATTACATTCTCGTATATTGTGAAACTGTATGATTTGGAACTGTTACTTAATTACTTTTCACTCTATGCTTTATCAGATCAGTAGGGCAAATGGAAATAATGACAACTTTTTTGTGCTATTATACAAAACGCGTTACAGGACGTGTTCCTACTAATAAATAGTGTGAAAACAACTATTTTATTCTTATGAATAAATAAAGTATATATTTCAATAATAATTTTCAAATTTTAACCCAGCTTGATGACAATGAGTTAACACGAGTCGCATAAAATATAGTGAATGCAAGAAGTTTTGCCGTGACGAAGATGATAGGAAATAATTGCGTATTCCCCATAATAAAGCGTGTCTACGCCGACGAAACTCTGAGCTTTTGCTGAGCACATACAATTTACGTAAGCCTCGTTCTTTATTGTTTTTCCCTCTTTTTTATTATTTTTATCTTCATTTCGTAAACGACTGTGGCCGCACTTGATATCGCCTCTCGCATCTTCGTCCGTCCCATACGGAATGATGCATCTTCATAGAGAACACATTTGAAAACGAAAAAGCAACGCGCGAAAGGGTGACAAGCCTCTTCGCAACGAATAATGTTTGCGCTCATAATTCGCTTAATTAAAGTTCAAACCTGCGTTACATTAAGCGCGCCGAATCGAAATCTAATTAAGTTTAAGGTCTCTGTTATGAGGCAATTACGATGTTCGCATTTTCAAAGGAAGAAATTTATTACCTGGGGCGTAAAGGAACTAAGCGTTCGACACGGTAAGAATAAATAAACAAACAGCACGGATTCTGAGGAGAGTACGAAATCAAAGGTCCAATTACGTCGAGTTCGTCTCGAGAATGCATGCATCTACGTATTTTTCTATAGCGTTGCAATTGTGAAATATGTTTTTAACTTTTCTTTTCATTTGCTTTTTTTTTCGGTCGTGGATGTTATGCAACGCAATGCGGAAATTAAAAGGGTACGCAATTAGTCTTCGGGGCCGAAAAATAAGAAGAGAAGGACGCAGCGGTAGAAGGAGGTTGGAGAGGTGAAGGAAACGGGAGGACGCACGTGTGTTGGACTCTCAACCACATTTTGCCGGAACCGGCTTGTTTTTCGCGTTTTTCCGGTCGGCCCGGTGGTTTTCCTCGTGCTCTTCACGTGGAGCTGGTGAAACGCTTCGTTGACGGGCGTTTGGGGGCGGTTTGGCACCGGTGCAGGCGTCAGATGGTCTGCATGCTCGACGCCGAGGGTCAACAGCCGAATTGATCAAACGGGCCCGGCGCCTAAAGTTACCTTGACAGATCCCGAACCGCCGGGCCTAAGAAGAAGCCACCGATTGCCGAACATCGCTGCCGCAACCGCCGCCGTCGCCGCCACCGCCCGTTGCCACCGCCGCCGCCCGCCTCCAACGACAATTCTATCCCAACAATCGGCGAATAAATAAATACGAGCGAACACACGGAGAGAAAGAGACCCCCGTACAAAAGAAACGAACGCCGCCGACGAAACGAAACGGTACCTCCAAAGAATGGTACGTGAGCTTTTACTAATTATTATCTTTCATCTAACACGTAAATTACACCATATCATCATCGGCCGGATGAAAAGCTTTTAAAAACTTCTTCTAATTGACGCACGACGGTGCGAGAGAGGGGAAAGTTTTTATTTTGTTACTCATCATTGTGACTCTTCAAAAACGAAATTCGAGAAAAGAATAGAAACATTTCCACGTGAGATAAACGAACGAGAAAATAAGATTTTCGGATTGCGCGTTACGCAAATGGTACTCTTCAACTCTAATAGTTGCGTAAATTTAACATTCGTTTGTAAGAAAATATATTTTTAACCATCTGTTCCTAAATACAAATACACAAATTTGACATGATTTGATTGTTACAGAATTTACATTGTCGGAAAGACTCTCAGGAAGTCAGCTATGTATGTATTTGGGCGGAAAGATTTATAGATAATAGTCCTTTGTAACAGTTGGTTTTAACTTATTTCATTATTAATAATAATAACATATATTGCAACAACAATTACAATAAACTCAATAGAATAAACATGAAGAAATACAAAAACAAATATTGCTGCTAAGGGCTTCAGTGACCATATGTCTTTCTGCCCTTCATTATTATTATATGAATATATTTTGGTTTGTCTGTTTGTGACTGTTACAATAACTATAATTATTATTCATGGATGTTTTTAAAAGCGCATAAATATTGCAAAATTATAATACATAACAAAATAATATATTTCTCTTTGTGTTGGTATGTATTACAAATAGGACAGTTTTAAATAAAAGAAGATGTCAAGAATGATATCACCCACGAGTAATGTAGCATCTTCTCACAATATAGGAAACGTAAAAGAAGTTAATGGCGTTTACTGTTTTCCAGATCTTCACGTTAAGTAATGCTGATAGCGGCTACTACAAAGATGGATTATAGGTGTACCCACCATCCGACAAGAGTTTTGAATCTAATGCGGTTCACTGTATATACTTTAACATACAATTAAAATATATTTTCATGTTTATAATAAAAATAAGGTAATCATTTTTTTTTTGTCTCAAAGTTTTAAGTAAATTTACGATAAAACGCATATTTCATTATAGTTTTTTTTGGTTAAACTCGAAATTAACACGTGAAAATACATTTCTGGATATTTACTTTGGTAATTAAAATTGTTTTAAGACCAGTGACTTGAAGATATATTCCATATTTATATGAAAATTTGTAAGATTTAAATTATTGTTGTGAAAGTGTTTGAACAATTTCACTCAACGAATTTCGGTTGAAATATTCTATCACTTTTCACGGTGTAATAGTCAAAAATAAGTGAAAACTCATCAAAAACTTCAGTAACTTGGTTACAATTAATAAATTCATCAATATTTTTTTTCCAAGTTGGTATTTTGGTTAACTTATACAAATATTTCCATTTTTTATTTGATGCTCTTTTTCTGAAAACAGGTCATTTCAGCATTCCAAAGCTGTCTTTGGAAACAAAGTGATATGCTTTCTAAAAAAAGGAGTACGATTCAAAACGGGACGTACGGTCACTTTAAATAAAAATAACTTAAATAAAATGATCCATAACAATATTTTTATAAAACAGTTTTAATTTAAATGATAATAACGATATCATAAATATTCGAAATTTAGGGAAGTCTGAACTGACTCAATTAAATTTCTAAGTTTATTTATTAAAGGAAACAATTTGGTACATCTTTATATAATTTTTAATAGATTCTGTAGCGTAAAGTATATTTAGGTATTGTCTCCTAGAATCACATAACACGGATTCGTATAGAGGTAACTACCGCGTTTCATGAACATTTATGAACAATGTCTATGAAATGGAAACTTGTGAAAATCCTTACGCATTCTATTACTGTTTGAATAATAGAAAATCATCAATATCGATGACCATAGTGTAGAACATAAAAAGTAACATTGAATAACGTGGGTTCGCGTTTTCTGCTCTTTGAGCAATAGAGGAGCAAATAGGAAATCGGTAGATGAAGAATTGTCGTTGTCGTTGGCCGGTCGGCGTGCGTTTTGTATCACATGTGATATAAGCGATGGTAATCTGATGGCGCGCACCGTCGGGTCGCGTTCGAGGAGTAAGTAATGGCCGCATGTCCCACAATTACACGAAACAATGGCCATTATATTGTTATCGAGTTAGTTCGCAAAAATATTGACTTATTATATGCACGGTGCGCGATTCTGTGGTCGGCCGCTCCGAAGAGGGAGGAACGATGGAAGAGGGAAAAGAGGTAAAAGAGAAGAGTACCTTCCTCCCTGCAGCGGCGGAGCGTAGATCTCCACGTCTACGTATTTTGCACGCGGCGTAGGAGGTGTGCATAAGAGAGAGAGTGAACGGATTGTGTGTATGTGTACAGTGTGTGTGCATTGCACACGCATTGTTTCTGTATAAATCTAGCTAGGCGGAGAGCGAGCACACACAAACGCGAACACACCACGACAAGAACAACATCCAGAAGAACAACAACAGCAACAACAACGACGACGACGACGACGAAGGCAGTGTGGAGAGAATGAACAAACGGGGAAATTAAATGAATAATAAAATAGCTTAGACTCCTTTTTCAGAGTGCCTAACTACAAACAATGCGCTCTTTGCGGCTTCCTCTGAATGTGTTCGAATGAAGAACTGTTATGCAAACGAGGAACTAAAAGTTCTAAAAGAAGATTACATAAATTCGTATAAATAAGCAACATTTTTACCGCACGTAATTTCCTTTTAGATGAGCAGATTGTTTATACACATCACATATCTCTACTTTACTATTGTTTCATTATAACTACTTTAATTTACTCCAAGGTAAATAATTATTACAATGTGAAATTAATATAAATTAATAAAATACACTTATTAGTAATACAAATAAACATAATAATTTGGACGTAAGGAATTAACTATAATTAATTATTTATTTTCCATTTTTCAGTCATTCTGTTAAATCTCTGTACACTTATAAAACCTCTCATCCTCAACAGCAAAAAAACCAGAAAAAAATACACTATCAAAACCATAAACTTTATGAACCTCGCCACTTTTTTATGGTTTTAAAGAAATAAAAAAGTAAAATATATCAAAAATGTTTGTGTTTGTACTTGACATTACACCAACAGCTTCGAAGAACTTAAAACACAATGTTGTAAAGTAAAATTGACATGTATGTCAGATAATCATGACATTCATAAATACTTCAATAGATTGCTTTGATATTGACATTAAGATAAGATCAAACATATGTTGACTTGAAAAGTCAACATATGTTTCAACTAGTTTTTTTGTAAATTTATTTTTCTTTGTAGAAGAGCGAGAATTTGAATCCCGATCAACATACAACATAAGATTTGGTGATCTTAACAATCATCAAGGGATTAGTTGTTAATGGGCAACGGTTCCAAGTAAGTATCTGCAACGTCAACCAATTTCTGAATATCTAAAGGAACACACCAAAAAAATTTTTTGTATATAATACGTGGTTTTAAAAAAACAAGAACAAGTAAATACAGAACATGAAAAATCAGAGCATGCATGAGAAGAACAGGAAAAAAACTAGAAAAGGCAGAACAGTATGGATAGAATATACGTTTCAACAGCCGTTTTTTTAAAATTAAATTTTGTTTTGTATATAATACGTGGTTCCCGGAAGACTAAGAAATAGTAATTTCAGAACACGAAAAATTAGACAATGAATCATCAGAACAAGAAATATCAAAAGGAGAAAAGCACAAAAAAAGAACAACATTCTCATATTTCATGTTCACCTCTTTCATTCTTTGATTATTCGTGTTCTGAATGTATATGTTCTCATTCTTTTTTGGTATCAACGTGTATTACATACAGATATATCCAATAACAATTGCAAAATGTAAAATACTAATGAAAGACCGATGGTTATATAAGTAAATAACAATGTTATTGCAAAAAATGAATGACAAATATTGAAATAATAAATAATTCCGCCTAATATTAGAATTCCCAAACTAATTTATAAGCTAAATAATTATAAATGAGTAAATATAAATACAATTTTATGCTTTCTCTGTAATGATATTTATGGGATAAATTGGGCCAAAGTGCTATCGACCGACGTCTTTTTGTCCTAAGATAATTAATAGTTGTGAACCGCTACAATTTCTGAAATATATCATTATTTAGAAATGACAACAACACAAATAAAAAAAATAGTACAAATAATCTTGATTAAAGATATGTAATGTGGTAATGAGGTGTATCCAGTACGTTGGTGGTCCGGAGACGAAGTAGGAAAAATTGAAAAATCAAACGAACAATGATAATGGAGGTCAGCAATTCGGTGCAACAATTTGTACCTGGAGAGAACGGGCGATTGGAGAAGGCACCGAAGGGGGGTCGCCCGGAATTAAAAGTTTCTCGCGTCTCGCGCTGTGCAGGGAGAACATACGAAGAGGGAACGAAAAGCAACAAAAAAGTGTATGTAAGTGTAGCAAAAGAAGGAAGAAAGAAACGGGACACGCGACCCGATTAATCATCGCAATTAAGCGTTTTATTTATTTGCACATATTTATTTAAGGCGGAGAGTGGTATAACGGGCGCGCAGGTGTAAATAATAAATAAATCGATGGCGGCGTGCATTATTTAGAGAAATCGATTTTCGCACGAATTACATAAATAACATCGAAAATTATCAATAAAAAATGATTGTGTGAAATGAATGTGTGTCTCAGAATTGCGTTTGCAAATGAAAAAAAACAATACAACATCAACTATTGAAAAGGGCGGAAAGACATTTGCAACAGTTGATTTTTTTATATCATTATTACTATTGTAACAAATACAATGTATTGTATATAATAATAGCCGCAATTAAATACGTATTTAAAAGATATGCAAAAAAGGTATTTCAATAATAGCACAACAAGAGCCACAAATAATCCTTGAGAGAGCCGCATGTAGCTCACGAGCCGCAGATTGGCCCCCTGGTATATACACTACAATGTACTATTGACCGAAGTCTGTTCATCTAATAATCAGATGACCATAAATATCATTATTAGTAACGAAAAATATAAAAAAGATCACCTTGAAATATTTTTAATACATCATTTTTTCGTATTTTACAAGCAATTATGAAAATAAGAAAATGTAGACTGAAACATCTTTAATAAAGACAATGTGGCCAAAGAGGACTATGGACCTAAGTTTTTCTGCCCAAAACTAAGAATATTTTGATGGCAAATGATCAATAAAACATGTACAAATAATATAAATTTAGAGCAGAAAGACCTATGGTCTCAACTAACACTTTTGAAAAGTTGTTTTTTTTTAATTATATTATTTTTAAATAATATAATTATTTTTATTTATGATGTGATGTAACATTATTTCATACATAAAAATACATTTCTTGCAACAACTACAAAAAAATACAAACTCAATACAATAATAATAAAGAAAATTAAAGAAAATATTGCCATTGCTGCAAATGGCTATAGATCAATTTAATAATTTGGTAGAGTAGGCAGAATGACTGTGGCCAACAGCCTTTTGTAATTGATGTAGCTGTTGTTTTTTTAGTTTTGTTTAATTATTACAGTATAACTATATCTTATTTTACTCTTTGCATTTGCTGCAATAAATGTAATTATTAATTTGGTGGAATCTTCACTTGAAGACAGAATGATAAATTAGCAACAGAAGTAATAAAGATGTCTGCTTATTAACATATATAGTTATAGGTTTTATAATTCTAAATGAACAAAAAGTAGTAATTTGAATATGAAATGTCAAAATCGGAATTGAGATTTTGGTGACAAGTGGGAATTTAGATGCATGTATTAACTTATTGTTATCAATTATTGATCATATTGCATATATGATTAATAATCAATTATAATGGCTCTTTGTAACAGTTTTTAAATTTGTATCATTATTGTAAATATCTTCAATTTTTGTCTGTTTGTGAGTGTCATTTCTAATGATAAAACTTTCAGATAAAAACTTTTCACAAAATTTGTAAATAAACATAATTTTAGATTATTATCTAACACATTGAATAGTTTACTTATAAGAAATATTTTATCGTTCACTTTCATATTATATAATTAGATTATTATGTTGTCTTTATATACATTATTTTAAATCCATTATATTTATTTTTGGTATATTTTTTAAAATTTATTGAAACATATTATCATTATTTTGTATTTGAATACTTAAAAAGGTAATAAAATATATCTTCTATCATTTCGAATATACATATGTTGCGCATATTTTTGTTAAAGATTTTTTGTATTTAGTTAATAGACTACTATTATTGCATTATATATAAATAGTGAGATGTTCTCTTCATTAGTACAATATTTTGGAGTCTCCAAATTTATGAATACGCGTGACTCCATAAAACCTGCGAGGATCTGACGAGGGGGGTGGCTTTTGGCTTGCAGCAAAAGGAATATAAACAACAAGTTAGCCACTAGGGGGGATTAAAGAGGCCGCGCTCTGGAAACAATAGCACGCGCCGCTCTTAATCCTCTTTTATTTTTTGGTTCGCGGATTTTTATGGGTCATTGTCTCATTTCTTGTTCTCGTCCTCTTCCTTTTTGCGTATGCGTAAAGAAGAAAGACCGGGGGAAGGCGAAGAAGAAGAAGAAAGGTCGCCGAGGAGCGTAACGAGGGGGAGAAGCACCGCACCACGCAGCGAACAGGCAGCGACCGGCAGCGGGATTTTTGATTTAGAAATAATAAAGGTAATAGTGGAATGATTCCGATTCCACATTCCCGGCCATTCTTCTTCCACTCCACTCCACGTTCCTCCATTCTTCTTCTTCTGCTGCTTCTTTCGCCGCTCTCCGTTCTCCCCGCCGGTTCGTTCTTTGCAGTTTCGTCACGTATCCGATTTATCCGTACCTAAGTAAGTATGGTAACGTTTTATCGTTTCCCATTGGCCATTTTATTATATTATCTTTATCGAATTGCGTAGGCCAATTCTTCTCCGATTTGCATACTAGGTGGATGCCGATTTTCCTTTTATTCATTTATTTGCTTTTTTGTTGTTCGCTGATCTCTCTCGAACTGCTGGTTGATCGTCGGATTCATCAGCAATTGGCATTTTCAGGTGTCACGAATGATCGGCGAAAACGTCAATCGTAGCTGTATGTCACTCCTCGGATTATTAAGTATGTAATGTCTTCATATAAAAATGTGGCGCGCAGGTGGTTGTTGTCGCGCGCAAAACTGACCGCTGTCCGATCAACCAGAAAAATACACGACGCGACACATACACATTTCTGTTTTTTTTTGTAATTGTTGTTGTTCTCTTTCCGTTCGATTCTTACTTTTCTGGCAACTTGCATTAAGTGAATTAATCCTTTTTAATTGAAACTTTTCCAATTACTTAAAAAGAGTAGAATTAGTTCTAAATCTTATATATATATATAAAACAGTACATGTAAGAATACAAGGCACCTTATAATAACAAAAGTAATTTTTGTCTAAATACATCCTATTACCGAACTGAAAACAGTTTGTTTATAAAAATACAAAACTTAATATATATCCCTATAAATTTGACAAGATTAATTATTAATCAAATATATTCAATTAGAATATTTATTTATCTTTTCTTTGTTATAATACATTTCAGAATACCTTTGATTTGTCAAAGATGACCCATCAAAGTTGATTAACTTTAGACAATCAGATATGAATTAATTTATCCATTTTAAGATGCCAGAAGAGCTAAAGCTCATATACGGCAGAAACACCAACATTATGTACCTATTTTGATATGTTAACAAAATAAATAAAGTAAAAAATTGGAAATTGATCCATTTTAAGTAGTTGTTCTCTTACTGTCATTTTATTTTAAACACTACTTCATCTGTTATTTTAGCAACTCGCATTAAATTTGTGAATTAATCATTTTAAATTGAAAGTATTCAATTTATTTCAAGGAGCTGACTTGGTTCTAATAGTTATATATTATTTAGTTATATTTAGTACTTGTTGTAATAATACAAAGAACTTTATAATAATAATAATAGTAAATTGTGTTTAAATAAATCATATTTCCTACTAATACAGTCAGCCCTCCTATAACGCGGTACTCTCAGAACGCGGTTTCCATATAACGCGGAGCTGAAATTACGACCGCCCTCCTACAACGCGGTTTCCGGGATGCTATTCCATAAGTTCCTTCCGAGCATCCTATAAATGACTCTAGTAACTAGATATTGTAAGAGATTTTAATATAAATAAGGAAAACGAATGGATGCCAAATCTTGATTTACAAGATGTGAAAAAAGGGCTAAATTTGGATAAAGAATTAGAACTTCATTTCATTCAAACTGATCGTTCAACGGTGCATAGCACAAAGTTTAAAAGAGTGTTAAGAAATTGCTTAGCTCCCTATAGCGAGGTTTTAGTGGAGTTAGAAAAAAAAGCTACAATCGTAAACCATTGTAAAGATGAACTAAGTAACGAAGACATTTTGCTCATTAAAAGAAGAAGAGTTAGGCGACTCATATCTGACAGCGAGGATAAGTGTTGAAAGATTACATAATTTTACAAAAGTCTTCATTGTTTTTGTTGAAAAATAGTCTTTTAGTTTAGTTCTTGTTTCATTTTTTTATCAATCCTTATATGAACTCTTCAATTCAATAAAAATAATTTATAATTTATCTTGTGTTTTATATTTATTAGTCTCCATATAACGCGGTACGAATGATGTGATTTGTACTAATTCCGAGTTTCTTATAGCGCGGTTTCCATACAACGCTGTAGACGGTTTCCATAGAACACGATACGAATTAGCCTGGTTTGTACGGTTAAATCCGAGTTTCTTATAACGCGGTTTCCATATAACGCGGTACGCACTCACCGCGTTATAAGAGGGTTGACTGTATAGAAGTTTTAACAAATATGAGTTAATTTATCAATTTTTTTGTAGTTGTTTGTATTTTTGATAAATTTGTATAAAATTTTCATTATATAAATGATAATGTTAAATGAAACAATCACAGATAGATAAAAATGTATATAACAACAATAATAATTAAACAAATCGAAAACTAAAATTATTGATCAAAATCTCTTCGTTCAATATGTGATTTTATGTTTTAATAAATCTAGTATTTTAGAATATATCTTCTGTTATAAATTGATAATTGATAAAAATGATAGTTCTCTAATTTACAATATAAATTAAATGAAACATATTTATTGGTCACGATTTCGGCCAAAAACATTAACTTAATCAATAGTTGAGAATATATATAATCAAATAAGCATATAGATTGTTATGATATTTAAAGTTTTTTTTGTTTATTTATTTGTTAATTATATTAATTTAGACATAAAGTTTGCCTTTTGTATAATATGTTTGTTATTCAAGAGAAAAAAAGGTAAAAAAGCAATATTTAATTAAACTTATAAATGTTTATAGAAAACCTTTACGAATTAATTATAAACATTCGTCTTGATGTCATAAACGCAGCAACATTGGGATATTAAAATTTTATATTATTTCTTAATGAAATTGATGTGTACAATAGATGTATATTTATACACGGGACAGGAAGTATTTATTCGAATAAAAAAAAAACAAGAAACGAACAATACGGAGTTAATTTCATATTAACGCAACGAAAGTGTCTTTCTTTAATGACGGAGACAACTAAATAGAGAATATCCATATACACTGTCCATACCTAATTCGGAAAGATTTGTTGGAAATGTAGGAAACCGAGAAGGAGGAAAGAGTTTAAGGAAAACCGCAATTTACCAATGCAGTTAATGATTCTAGTCCTAACGCTAATTAAAATATGCTTTACGAGAGATGACAAGGCTAGATATAAAAATATTTAAAAAAAAACTATAAATAAATATAAAGCGATAACGTTTCTTTTTAAATAATGCAAGTCAGAAATATGATAGAATAACATATTCAAATTATATAGAAAATATGTTCAGAAAGTCATTTGAATAGTTGAACCTTTTTTTGTTATACGTTCCACGAAACTTCGCCGCAAAGCGAAAAGCCGTATAACGAATCACTTATTGCGCTCGCGCAAGATTGGCAATATGTAGATATATAAAGTTTTTTTTCGCCGTTATAGCGAAACATTTTAGGCCGTAAGTCGAATTGTCTATTTGTTAAAAAAGTATTTATTTTTATATAAATTAACCCCCTTAAATCTGGTGAACATTGATTGGGTTGGTTTACTACTTCAAATTTATTTTGGAAATTAAACGAAAATTTCGAAGGAGTTAAAAGTATAATTATATAAAGAATAACGCTGATAATCTATTGTATTTTTGTTAAATGTACCAGGATTACAAATTCCTATTTTATGGAACACTAATGTAAAACATTCTATGCAATTAGAAGTATGTAAATTCATAATTTACATTCGTTTCTATATAAATTATTGATATTGATGTATTCATGTTAATATAGATTTTGTAGTTGGTATAATGTATAAATTATTGCAACAACTACATGAAAAATATAAACCAAAATAATGCAAATACATAGAAAAGAAAACACAATTATTACCATTGCTGCAAAGGGCTATAAACCATATGTCTTTCAGTGCAAATTATATAATTAACTTTGTTAAATTAATAAATTCCTATTTTATGAAATAATAATTGAATTAAAATGTAATAATTGCTGTAAATTTTAAATGTAGATATTGATTTCGTTCGATTCGATTGCAACTACGTAAATACATAATTTACATTTATTAGTTCGCATATATGTAAATTAATATTGATATATGCATGTATCAATATTAACTAATTATGCATGTTTGAGTTAATATTGTCTGTGCTATATCCAAGATTTATAAGTGCAGATATTTGTTAATAGAATAAATATAATTTTGAAAAGTTTAAATTATTCTAAAGAAATTATTAGTTTAATTATTTACAGAATAAAGCTTGTTTACAAATTCCAATTATATAGCAATATAATTGATTTGACTTTAATAATTATTGTAAATTTTAAATGTAATAATTGATTACGTTGGATTCAATATATTTGCAATAAATAAATTTGTTTATCCATATTTAAATCAGCATTGAATAATATGCATATAAAATACTTGTATATTGATAGGAAATAGGATGAATTTAGTCACAATTTACTATTACTTTTGTTACGTTCTTTATATATCTTACAAGTTATATACATAACTTTTAGAACCAACTCTTTTTACTAAATGGATTGGAAGTACCAAATAAAAATGATTAATTAACAAATTTAAAGTAAGTTGCTAAAAGATGAAGTAGTTTCATAAGAAATAAAATAACGGTGAAAGGACAACAACTAGATAAAATCGATAAATTAATTCATATTTGACTGTTGAATGTTAATCAATTTAGATGGGTGATCTTTGACAAATCAAAGGTATTCTCAAATGCATAACAACAAAGACCAGATAAATAAATATTTATCGTGTAACAAATTGAACACGCCGATACCTCGCTTTACGGCCTAGATATGTTCCAAGAAACTTGGCCGCAAAGCGAAAAGCCGTATAACGAATCAATTATTACGCTTGCGCAAGATTGGAAACATGTAGATATATCGACATGGAAAAAAAGTTTTTTTTGCCGTTATAGCGAAACATTTTAGGTCGTAAATCGAAAACGTGCCTTAATTGAAGAGGGCCATTATTGCAAAATGATGTATAAAGAGCGGCCGTATAGCGAGGTATGAGTGTATATTGATAATTAATCTTGTTAAACTTGTTCAGTTAAGTAATATATTTAGACACAATTTACTATTATTATTATTATTATTATCTTTATATTCTTACGACAAGTACTCTTTTATATATACGTTTTAGAACTAACTCTACTCGTCTTAAGTAAATAGATAACTTTCAAACCAAAAAGATTAATTTAGAAATTTAATGTAAGTTGCTACAACAAGAGATGAAGTAGTGTTTAAAATTAATGAAACGAACGGAGAGAGAATAACAGCAATAAATTTAAAAAAATGTATTTAAATTTGATATATGCATATTATTATGGCTGTTGTGGCTGGTATTATGTGTACTATATCAAAGACTTATAAGTGCGGATATTATAATTATTAATTTTAAAATATTAATTCGCATTTTTTGAATCAAGATATGATAAAATTGATAGAATATGTATAATTTACTATATATTACATAATTATAGTACTTGATTGATTTGGAAAAATGACAATTCTTATATCAAGTTTATAAATTCCTATATTATGATTGATACACAATTAAATAATTATTTAAATACGTTCGATGCAATTGCAAATACATTCCATATTTGTTACAATTAATATACGCTTATTATTATGGTTGTTGTATTTTTATTATAAGTACTTATAATATAATCGGATATAATTATTAATTTTATAATAATATTTACTGCAACAACCACAAAAATATAGCTTAATATAATTAAAAAAGAAAATTCTATTGCTGCAAAAGGCTATCTATATATCATGTATTTCTATCGTTTTATTATATTATTTCGTGTTTTCGTTTCACATTGAGATATGAAAATATTTGTTTATGTAAGAATTTAATCTCTATAAAATATTGCTAAACTTCGAATGTCAATCGATTGCTGCACGTAAAATGGTATTTTTTGTTGAGATAGTAAGCGAGAGAGAGAGAGAGAGAGAGAGAGATAGAGAGTAGTGATGGAGGAGGTAGTTGTGGGTTGTGATGGAAACAAGACAGGGCCTACCTACCCCCGTCGTGTCGATCGGAGGTGGTAGTAGTGATGGTAACAACAGCAACACGGTGGCAGTGGTAGTAAGTATGTGGTGTTGGTTGTTGGTAGGCAATGTAACAATGCCAGACCCATATATGGGTCGATGCCCAACTATGGTCAACCGGCGCGTTTCCTTCCTTCGGATCCTCGGCTGCGGTCGATCAACACCGCCGCCACTGACTCATGTGGACAGAACGACCATCAGCCAGTATACCATCGCCTTCGAGCCCATCAACAACTCGACACCAACCAACCAACAACCACAGCATAGATCAACAGGTCCGCGGGGTGAGTACTTCGAAACTTTTCCCCATTTTCAATTTGCAACAAGCTTTTCTGGTAAATCGCATCGATCATTTTTATCAATCATTGCTTTTCGTTGTTTTTCGAAAAAGAGCGGGCAAACGGCGTTTTCGCCCGGATGGACTTCGCCGCCGGATCGCTCTGCGAGCGCCGCAGGTGACCATCTGTGAGCGCAGAGGGTTCTGGTGGCGGCGCCGGTGACCGGCCGGCGTCGTTCTTCGACGTCCCGGGGGCGGGTGC